>PVKS010017973.1:0-40978 GCA_004027875.1 Aplodontia rufa
GGAGGAAAGGAAAAATGATATTGAACTTATTAAAACAGTTAAAATAATTTTCTTTAGAAGGGCTTTTGAAATTTTTTCAATTACCCTTTGAAACAATCAGAGCTGTGACAGGTATAGAAAAAAGAAAATCCATCAAATTGGTTTTTACTCTTTTTCTGAACCTTGGAATTTTGGACTTGGGGCAAAGAAAACTATTTGTAATCAGATGATATATATTGACTAAATGGAATTTCTTAAGTCAACATTTTTAATCTTTAAAACTGAAAAAAATTCATTTTCTAATTTTTATGATAATTAGTATAGTGGATGACAGCAAGCCTTTGTTAGCAGGGTTCATTTACCAGGCAAATTAATTACATTTACTTATTAACACTAATTTAAAATCATGACACTATCACAGATCTGTCACAAGTGACTTATTGAGGGCATCTGGATTTTTAAAACTTCCCAAACCAACACAAAATGGTTACCAATCCCTAAAGATCCCCCCAGCATTGCCAGGATAACACTCCTTCCCTGACCTCAACTGCAATGTTTTCCCGCAAGAGGAAAACATTTGACTGCTCCTAAAGGGACAATGTGCTCAGAATAACTGAGGCACAAAACGTGCCCGTGAGCATGATAATAAAGATGAGAACACAGACCCGCTAGGGATGTCCGTGGGAACATGCCTGGAACCTTGTAACCGATGGAGCACCAACTCTTTCGAATGCAAGAGTCACTAGCGTCGGACACCTTGGCCAAAGGAAATGACAGAGAAGCGAAGGTAGGAGAGTGGCTGGCCCACGTTGGATTGAGATGGCATTAACCAGCTCTGTGAGCTTTTATGCAGGAGACTAGCTGGGAACTGGGAAAGAGCAAGCAAAAGGGTTCGGTTCCTCCTCCAGGCCTTTGCTGGTGTCACCTGCTCAACGTGATCATTCTGTTTAGAACTGCATCTTATCCCCAGGTCCCCTTCATTTTTCCATTCTTAACTGTTCTTCTCCATAGCACTGGTTACTTTGTTATGGTCCCCACTTCCCACAATCACATGGAAGCCCTAGCCCCCAACATGATAGCACTTGGAGATGAAGCCTTGGGAAAGTATTTAGGTCATGAGGATGGCGCCCCCACAATGGGATTAGTGCCATATAAGAAGAGACAAGAGCGCACTCGATCTCTTCCATGTGAGGATATAAGAATATAGCTGGGGGCTGGAGCGGTGGCTCAGCTGTTACGGCGCTTGCCTTGCATGCGCAAGTACGCCGGTTCAAACCCCAGCACCATGTACACAATGAAGTGTCTGAGCAGCGAAAGTCCATGAAAAACTAAATAAAATTGATTAAAAAAAAAAAAAAAGAATATGGCCACCTGTCACAAACCCAGAAAAGAGCCCTCCCCAGAACCTCACCATGATGGCACCTGATCTCAGAATTCCCAGCCTCCACAACAGTAGGAAATAAATTTCTGTGGTCTAAGCCATCTAGTCTATGTATTTTTTCCTTTTCTTTCTTTTTTTAAGAGAGAGGACAGGGGCTGGAGCGGTGACTTGGTAGTTATGGCGCTTGCCCGGCATGAGCAAGTACAGGGGTTCAAACCCCAGCACCATGTACACAGCTAAGTGTCAGAGCAATGAAAGTCATGTGAAAAACTCAATAAAAATAATAAATAAATAAGAGAGAGGACGGTGAGAAAGAGAAAGAGAGGATCAATTTATTTAGTTTTTCATGTGGCCTTCGTTGCTCCCACACTTCATTGTGGACGTGGTGCTGGGGTTTGAACCCGCATCCTCGCAAATGCCAGGCAAACACAGTGACTGCTAAGTCACTGCTCCAGCCCATTTGTAGTATTTTTGTTACAGCAAAAATTCTGGTTAGCTGGGGCTACAGCTCAAGTGGTAGAATGCTGTTTATCAAGCACAAGGCCCTGAGTTTGATCCCCAGCGCCAGCACCACACACGCACACACACGCGTGCACACACACACACACACACACACACCCTCGTAATACAGTATGTGTTAGGTTGGTGAGAGCAGAGATTTTTGTCTGACAGCTCAACACGCAGAACTATGTGTGCTCAGTACTTAGGAGTTGCTTATTATTCTCTGAACGAATTGAACTAACAAATAACATGGAAAGGTACTTAAGCACAGTAGCAGAAAAGAACATTTGTTGACATCCGTGACAAAGAGCATGGTGGTTATGAACAGTATCATTTGCCATCAGATAATACCTGCTTCCCTACGGGATAATCTCATGCTTAGCGACATAGGTCATCACCCAGAAAGTAATTTTTTTTTTGGAGAGGGGTACTGGGGTTCGAATCCAACTGTACTCTAATACTGAGCTATATCCCCAGCCCTTTTAAATTAAAAAATAATAATAATTTTGAGACAGAGTCTAACAAAATTACTGAGGCTGGCCTCAAACTTGCAATTCTCCTGCCTCAGTCTCCTTCCCTATCACTGGGACTATAGGCGTTGGCCTCTGCTCCTGGCTAAAGGGTAAATAACAGGGACATATTTTAACATGCTCACAAATATGGGAAAAGAAATGGAACACTATTGAGGGCACATATGCATGGTCATAAAAAATCTGAGATGGCACATAAGCTTCTTATTAGCAGGAGCTTTGCTAACAATGCAGCACTCCCACAACTAAATCACTGCACACAAGAATCCTGCCCCAGCATTTCCTCACATCATCTCTGACGTTTTTCCTGGCTCACTTTTTCAACTTGGTGGAAACTACCACCAAATGGAAATGAATTTGATAGGAGGTGAAAGAAGAGAAAAATGTCTGTCTCCACAATTCTAAGATTTAGACCACACGTCTCACCCAAATTATACCATTGTAGATACGAAAAGTATCCAAACTCTATGTTGCTGACACCAGCATAAGGAAGAGCAAGGAGAGATGGAAAAGCCAGAAGGAGGGAGTTGGCCAAACTTGTCAGGACGGTCTAGGGAACATGGTTGGGAAGCAGAAGCCAGATTCCTCTGAAAAATGAAGTTTTAACATGCGATTTGTGGGTAAGCAGAGGCATATTTGATTAAATGTCATTCTAAGGGTAGCCTATTCCTCTTTTTTTTGCAGTTCAAGTACTGAACTCAGGGGGGTGCTTTTACCACTGAGCTATATCCCTAGCCCTTTTAATTTTGAGACAGGGTCTTGCTAAGTTGCCCAAACTGGCCTTGAACTTGTGATCCTCCTGCCTCAGCTTCCTTGAGTAGCTGGTGTTGCAGGCATGTGCCACAGCATCTGGCTTCGTTCCTATTTCTACAGTCTAGTTTATGACACTTCAGGGTTACTGCTTCTCTTTGTTGCCCCTGTAAGTGAATTGCTTATTAACTCACTTGCATTTTTGTTCTCGGGCCAATGACAATGGCGGGGACAGGCAAAAATCACCTTCTCTAGCAGATAAAAATCTTTTTTGGAAATCTTGAACCATTGGGATTATTATTATTTTTCTTTTTAAAGAGAGAGAGGGACAGTGAGAGAAAGAGAATCAACTTTATTTAGTTTTCCATGTGGCTTTAATTGCTCCGACATTTTGCTGCGTACGTGGTGCTGGGGTTCGAACTCACATTCTTGCACATGCCACGCAAGCACCGTAACCACTGAGCCACTGCTCCAGCCTCCGTTGGGATTATTTATAATTCCCAATATATTACCCTTTACCTGCGAGGGCAGGTGACACCTAGAGCTCAAGGCACAGACGAAAGCATGCTTCGAGAAACAGGAATAGTTCTTTTAAGTACAGGTATAGTTCTTTTAAGTGACGAACCTAGTACATTCACCTGTAATTGAATTTGCATTGTTACCGAGGATCAACTAGAAGAAAGAAAAGAGGACAATCTTCAGTGAGATTAAAACAGGGTGACCCACTTCCTGTTAAATCAAGCCGCTATCCCAGATGGGCCATTTTGTAAATTAGAAAGCTGGATGCATCCTCTCCTGGTAGTATGAACATGGGAGGTGGGAGGGCTACTACTAAAGAGCCATCTAATTTGTCTCCAGGCTAGGATGTGACTAACTCCCCAAGTTGCACCTTCTTATTTTCAGGGTATGGACGTTTTCTGTATGGAAGTTGATTTTTGAGCTGAGCACCCGACTTCTGTTCATAATATGTACACCTGTGTCCCCTACTTCTCTCCTCAGCGTAGCTAGGTAACTGCTAGCAGTTGCCTTTTTTTATTAAATAGAAATTCTCAGTTTTAATACTTAAGCTTCGATTTGGGTTTTCTAAGTTCAAGAAGGCTGCTTCTGTGTGATGGAGTGTTAAGTGGCTGGGCTGATTGACATTCACCTTCTGGTACCCTGGGACAATCGAGATGAGTGGGGATCTCCTCTCCCACATCAATCATCTTGTCAAGCCTCCCCCCTTGCTTTCCTTGTGGGTAACACAAAGAGACTGAGCATTCTAGAACCACAAGAAAGGCAGAGGGCAAGGGCACTCAGGGTGCTGAGAGGTGGGGACAGACTGGAGATTGGGGTTTGGGAGAGGTTTGCAAGAAGCAGGCAGAGAAATGTATTCTACATCAGAACTTCAAGAAGACACAAGCCTATGTAGCATTAAACACTTTTGCCATTGGTGTATAGAAAGCACATTATTTAATTGTTATTGGCTAGAATGTTTCCTTCAATAACTTTTCAAGAAAAAAGAATAAAAAGCACTTAGTGGAAAACTGGAGGCTACTGAGACGATAAAGACAGAAGAGGGTAGAGGAGAAAGGGGTATAAAGATTAGTATACTAAAAGCAGCAACACATGGTTCTTTCAAAGATACTATTTAAATACTCCCTCCACAATCACATACCTTCTGGTCTAATCTCAAACTCCAAATTTAGGAGGAAACCTAATTTGTTACATTCAGACAACCTGCATAATAGAAATTTTAAAAAAAATCCTTAATAACCAACTCCATTATACTCCAAATTGTACTCTGACACTAAAACCCTTGTATAAGCAATAAAGAGACACAGATGGCATTACAGAATTAAAAAGGAAAGAAAGCCATTATAGTTCTATGAAAACTACCATTTTATCACAATCTAGAAGTCACTTAAAAAGAAAAAAACTATGAAGGGGTGGGGGTATAGCTGGGTAGGGGGGTGCTTGCCAAGCATGCACAAGGTCCTGGGTTCCAACCCCAACATCTAAAAAATAAAAAAATTTTAAAACCCTATGACAATAAAAAATTTGGCAGCAAATACTTTTGAGTTGAAAGTATTTCTGGTCTATGTATCCCAATAATACATATATTGGTTAGTTTTATCAGAGAGATAATGAAAAAGGGGTATGAGAGAGTCCAAAAATTAAGCTTAGGTAAATTTTTAAAAATTGCTTCATATTTGGGATTTTTTGAATTTCATGAAGATAAATGAAAAAAAGTCATAAGTTTGGAGAAATTAATGACTGAAAATAATCCAGATGGCCATTTTCATTTCTTAGTAAAGACAAAGAATGAGTACTTTGTTTTACAAGCCACAAAGTCTACTAATCTTTTGTTATCCTATAAATCTCAAAAATTGAGTCATCTCAGAATTCTAACATTAACTATGGTGAAAATGTTTATAGATTTTAATTCTCCTTTTTAGAAAACCATGTGGGTTAAATATGCTGTGTTCACAAAGCTCAAAAAGCACATTCTATCAGAGAATTTTTTACATTCAGCCGAGTTTTAACCTTTGCAATGCAAATCACTTGGGTCTTTCTAGGAGAAATAGGGAAAAAATGCTTAGAGGTTTAGGAAGGGCTGCTGAGATCTTGGCATAAGAAAGAGGCTTTCTCACACCACAGTGCAAATGAAACTTCTCATTGTGTGCATGCTGGGGAGGGGCCTGCATTATTTAACATCACAGTGGGTTATGAACGGTGGCAGTAAAGCATCTGCCTTAGGTTTAAAGAAAGGCACCCCCCAAAATTCACCCTAGGCAAAATGAAACCTAATACAGTTTAAGAAATCAGTTTAAATCGATGCACCAAAAAAAAAAAAAAAAAAGGAAAAAATTGGCTCTTCTTACGTACTCTAGGTTTATAAGAAACCTCCAATTTATTCATGAAGAATAAAACTGATATAATATGATCCAACCTGAAGAAACAAACTGATAATATTTTTAAACACCTCATTCTGATTCAGTATCTGTTCTTAAAAGCTATGACATTGAAACTATCTTTTCTTCAAATAAAAATATTTTCTCTTTTGACTCTGGAATCCATTTATTAACATTCAATTTTTAGTTTACAATAGCCTTTCTACTTGCTCTCCAATCACCCTACAATAAGGACTAATGACAGGGTGGGGCATTCTTGTAGAAAAAAGCTTTGACACAAAAATTACCCACGGTTTAAGGAAGTGAAACCCAACAGCCAAACCAAGGATTTTTCCCTGATTTGTGTAATGCTGCCATTGAGCTCCACCCAGATTTGATTGTACTTCAAAGGCAGGAAAAAAAATGTCAGAAAGAAAGAAAGAAAGAATCATCTGCTCCGCATTTATTTGCTGGTTCTCAAAGGCTTTCAGAATTCAGAGGGTCCAGTCAAGCATTTTGAATGAATGGGTTTCCAATGGTAACTGCGAGCCAAAGAACTCAACCCCAGGGTTCTCTTAACAGGGCAGGATGGGGGAGGGTCCATCCCACATACTCCTCCACCCTAGGGTATAGAGGAAGGAATCCTGCAAATTAAATATTTCATCTCAACAGAAAGATACAGGTGAAATTTTTCATTACACAAACCATGAAAACATTCAAATAAAAAGACCAGTAAAAATAAAACCTAGTCAACACACATAGAACTTGACGGGGGGGAATAATCTTGCATAACTTTGTCCCCAAACTGGTTAATTTGATGCCTTTGTTTAAGCAGTCTCTAAAGAGTCACAAACCATGCAGCAACACTGAGAGGGAGAAAGGGGCGGAGGGTGAGGGCACCAGAACAGAGAGAGGGCAGGAGAAATCAGTTATCACCCTGATACCTGCACAGCACTAAGCAACCGGGACGTTCAGACCTACCCATTTCTGCAGACAGACTAATCAGGCAAAGAATTCAATCCTCCCAAGTCTGTCGCTGAAGCTCCGCGGCAATCCAAAAGAACAAAGCACATTGCTGCCACGACCTCAAGTTTGGAAGCACCATGCACAGAGACTGGTTAAAATTCCCTACCATGCAGTGCAGCCATCATCAGAAGCCCAGCATATCTTCAGCTCTAAGGAGTGATGTGCCAGCTCAGGAACAGAACAGAGGAGGAGAAGAGTGGAGGAAACGAGAGAAGGCTCAGCAAAGTCGGCAGGAATGTTTCTGGGTCATTAACAAGTGGGAGACCCCCTTCGGTATTCAGACCAATCAATCTTTATCTTATAGAACATCTTTTTCTCAGCGTCTGTTGAAAAGACTGCAGCGAGCCAGGCAAGGGATTATGGGATAGGGATGCAGCAGCGAGCTGCAATGAGATTCGCGGGTGGCTCGCTTTCGCCTCTGAGTCAGCAGTCAGCTGCTCGCAAGCTCTGGAGCTGGGCCGCCAGGCTCCATCCCCCGACCGCGACTGCAGGATTCACCGCCCGGGCAGAGGCGACCAGCGCACGTCTCCTGCGCAATGCAACCAGGACTGGTACCCGAGCGTTGCAAATCTGCAAGAAGATGTGCTGCTGCTACCCTAGAGGAAGACGCACGAGAACAGATCCGAGGGAAAAAACTAAGTGTATAGGGTGCCCTCCATAGAAAGGAGTGTTTTGGGTGAGTTTGAGAGCACACACTAACTTTCATTAGTTTATTTTAAAAAATCGATTTCCTTAGATGTCTCAATAGCTTGAAACAGGTGCAAATTTTAAAAAAGCAATGATGGAACAGTTTCACAAACCTCTACCACCTTCCCCCTTCCTGGTAATTACCCAAGAAAGGGTCTATGAATACAGTTCTACAAAGTCAAAGAATGCAATGAACATTTCTCTGCTTTTTGTAGTTGTAATCATTCAGAGAAAAAGCACAAGGCACATTCAGATGACTGAGGAGATAAACAGACCCTGTCCGTTTGCCGATGATGGAAGTTTTCTGTTAAAGTTTGAGATATTGACAAAGGTTACATATGTACATAGTGTAATATCCTACCAAGTTATTAAACTTATTTTTAAAAAAATATTAATAGTGAAAATGTAGTCAACAAATAGTTATATAAAGGTGATTAGGAGAGCTGAGGTTGTAGCTCAGTGGTAAGGCACTTGCCTGGCATGCAGGAGGCCCTGGGTTCAATCCCCATAGGAAGGAAAGTGATTAGATCTTCAAATTGCAAATAATTCTTTAGAATCAAAAGTCTTACATACCAAAATGGAATTCATAATCATTCCCTTTTCAACAGCAATGGAGGCAGGGATAGTACTCTGTACTGTTCTTCAATTATTAGTTTAAAAGCGATCACCAGAGTCGGATCAGTGATCAATGGTTAGAGCACTTGGCTGGCATGAGCAATGACCCTGATCGAACCACATACACAACTAAGTGTCTGAGAAACAAAGGCTAGATGAAAAAAATAAATAAAATTGATTCTCCCTCTCTCTCTTAAAAAAATTGATCACTAATCATTTTTATTTCAATAAGACTGCATATTTGATTCTCAGTTTGATAACATTAATATTTATTATATTCTTTCCATTAATATTTATTCTATTCTTTCTGTGCTCTCAAGCACTGCATTGAGCCATCTCAGGGGCCTTAGCTCCAGACAGCAGTGACCATAACCATTGATGGTAGCAGAGGAGATCATAGAGAATCCACTAACGTCAACAGACCCTGGAAATGCACAGACATGTGAACTTTGACATGCCATTTTAGGGTACAGTTCTTAAAGCACAGGTTAACATAATGCTCTATAGTTCTGTGTGCTTAAACAGCGTCTTTGAGATATAAATCACATAATATATAATTCCCTGTTTAAAGTATTCATTTCAGGGTGGAACACTTGCCTGGCATGTGCAAGGACCTGGGTTCAAATCCCAGCACCACATACACTGCTAAGTGTCAGAGAAACAAAAACCAGATGAAAAAATAAATAAAATTCTCTCTTTCTCTCTCTCTCTTAAAAAAAAATAACAAAGTATACAGTTTAGTGACTTCTAGTATATTCACAAAAGTGGGCAACTTACCATTTGATAACTTTAGAATGTTTTCATCACTTCAAAACAAAAACAAGCACCACCACCAAAAAACAATGCTATACCCTCTAGTTGCCAGGCCTACCTTCCCTTCCCATCTCCCACAGTCCTAAGCAGTATACATTTCTACTTCTATGGAGCTCTGCCATACAAGGAGATTTCTCTATTGTAAACTGTCACTTGAGCGGAATCCTCTGCTACGTGGTTTTGTCTGTCTGGCTCTTTCTTTCAAAGTTCACCCATGGTGTAGTATCTATTACTATTTCATTCCTTTTCCTAGCCATTTCCCCTTGTGTGGATATAGCACATCCTATATATCCATCCTCATCAGTTGAGGGACATTTAGATTGTTTCTACTTTTTGTCTATTATGAATAATGCTGCTATAACATTTGTGTGCAAGATTTTGTGTGGACCTAGCTCTGCTTCAGAAGTTTACAATTTAATTAAGAGCAATTCCTGCAACGTCAGGCAGGCTACCCCACCCAGGTTCACAGTGTCCTCTTCCTAGGACAAGTCATCACAAGGGTGACTGCCCTGTATAGTGGGAGTCCTCTCCTCTTCTCACTCTGCTACTGAGCCCATCCCAAATCCAAATTCATCAAATGCTGATCCCTCCCCCAGAACATCCTTTTTCCCTTCCGTCTTTCTCCTTTACTTCCTCCATGCAACCCAAATTCTTGGGGTATATATCTGGGTTGCATCTCTATTCTCAGAAGACAGAGAAGTGGGAGAGATCCTTGGTCCTACTGCTGGGTTTAGAGTCAAGAGAAGGTGCATTTATCCAATCATTAATTCCAAAGAAAATTTCCTGTACATGGAGTATGTTTCCAGGCACTGAGGATGCAGAGAGGAATTTAATGGATTTTGAGTCTTTAGCAAGGTCATTAGAAACTTTTCAGATTAGTAAGCAGACCATAGTAATGTGGAATGGCAAGTACTTGACAGCAAGAGAAACTGGGTGCTCTGGGTGCCCACAGGAGGGATGTGATTTTAGGCCCACAGCACAGCTGGTGTAAAGACTTGGAGGCAAGAGCCAACTTGGAATTGAGTAGCAGCTAAGTAGGACTGGAATCTAGGTGATGGTAGGACAGATGGGGGTCATATTTATTTCCAAACTTTTCTTGCAATTGGAAGTACCTCTTCCTTAGAAATAGGATAGTGGGATTCAGATACCTTCACCACTATGGTTTACTGTATAGGTAAAATGACTTTGAGGGCTCAGCTGGAACCTAACAAATAGAGATAACATTGCTGATTATAAGAAAATGCAGTCTTGTTTTTAGCTCATGTTTTGGCAATGAGCACAACTGTTTATAAGGTGGGGCCTGGGGTGCCACAGGATGTATTAGCAGTTCACAGCGTCTTCCATTGACACTTTCTGGCAACAGGTAGGGTGGTAGTGGCCACTGACCTATTTCTTTCTGAGCTAGAGTTTGCCTTGGTTGAGGCTTCCAGTAACCAAAGGTGGATCCTCAAAAGCAAAGAAGTGGGGCTGGGGGTATAAATCTGTTGCAGAGCGTGTGCTTAGTATACACAAAGCCCTGAATTTGAATACCAGCAAAACACACATGCACGCACGCACGCACGCAACAGCAGCAGCACAGCAAAAATGAGCCCAAGATCCTGGGAATTAAGATTGCTGCACATCTTACTGACTCCTTGGCACTATCTTGCCCCTCATCACTGTTTCTGTCCAGTTGAGTGGACATTACCATTAACTGTCATCAGCCAGTTTGACTGTGGTGTGTATTCAAGAAGTACATAGACCACTAGTGCATAGGCATAAGAAAAAGAAATCTGCTTCCAATAAGGTTTGGCAGGATCCTGGGAAATAGTGATCCAGAATTTATCCAGCTTGTATTACGTGCCAGACTCAATCCAAAGCACTTTGTATACAGTCTGCCTATCCTCGACCAAGGAAGTAAAACTACCTGAGATGGAATACAAGACCTTTATAATCTGCCTTCCTCATTTTTCTCCTTCTTGTGTCCTACCTAGTCATATTCTAGTTCCAAAAGCATTCCATCAGTATCTTTTCAGCAGTGTTCCTCAACTAGGGAAAGGCACCAAATGCCCCATGAGGTAGTAGGGTATGTATTTATGGATGGGGCATTTGGGATTGTTATTTTGAGTATATGTGTAGGTGCGAGTGTACTACTGACATTTAGCTCTGCGAGGGAGAAATGCCAAATATGCTCTAATGCATGGAAGAGTCCTGTACAAGTACATTTGCCCCCCCCAAATTGTCAATAGCACCCTATTTGGGATCTCTAGGCTCATGTACTGCTTCTTCTACCAGGAACACTCACATCTTCCCCTGCCTCCTTCCCCTGGTTAACTCCTTTGACTCCTTCAGAGCTCAGCAAGATCACCACTCACTTTAGGAAGGCTTCTCTGACTCCCCATCCAGCCGCAGACTCTCCCTCCCACAGTGTGGATAGCTCAGTGCCACTCCTGAGGGCTCTCCAGCATTTTTTGCTAAACATGATCGGAGGTTTCCATCTTTTACCTCTCAAACCCTAACTAACCCCTAGTGCAATGTCTGTCACATTGTAGCTGTCTAATAGAAAGAATGTCGCAAGTCCTCCTACAAAGGAACGGGTGACATAAATGTTCATCTCAGAACTGGAAAATAGTTGGACCAGAGACCATCAAGAAGCAGCAATTTGGGGCCGGAGCAGTGGCTCAGCACTTGCCTGGCATGCTCGAGGACATAGGTTCAAACTCCAGCACCACATATGCAAAAACCGTTGGAGCAACGAAAGCCACATGAAAAAAAATGAAATAAAATTGATTCGTTCTCTCCCTCTCTCACTTCCCGTCTCTCAAAAAAAAAAAAAAAAAAAGCAGGAGCAATTCTTCATATCTGCTTAGTGACTGATAATTTTGAAAACACCTTCATAATTGATTTTCTCCTAGGTCCTCAAAGAAAACCCAGAAATGGGTAGAGCAGGCTTTTACTATTATTTTATTGGAATTTGAGGTTTAGAAACGGTAAGTGACCAGCTCAGGGTGGAGTAGCCATCATATAGTGGAAATGAACTAGAGTCCATGTCTTGTGACCGGCACGGGTCCTCTTTCGGTGCGCACCACGGTCCTTCAGAATGGGCAGGATCAGGGAACAGTAATCAGACAATTCCAGAGTGGAACAATGCCAGCTGATGAAAGAGGTAATGTGTTTCAGAGAGATAAATATAATCAATCAGGGGTTGGAGTGGTGGCTTAGAGGTTGTGGTGCTTGCTGGCATGTGTGTTTGAACCCCAACACCACTTACACAAATAAGTGTCGGAGAAACAAAGGCCAGATGAAAAAATAAATAAAAATTGAGTCATTCTCTCTCTCTCACTCTCTTTTACTTTCTCTCTCTCTCTCTCTCACTCTCTTTCACTTTCTCTCTTTCACTTTCTCTCTCTCTCTCTCTCTTTTTTTTTTCAGGGCTGAGGACCGAACTTGGTGCCTTGCACATGCTAGGCAAGCACTCTGCCACTGAGCTAAATCCCCAACCCCATCACTTTCTCTTTAAAAAATAAAATTTAAAAAATCAACCAGAAGGAGGCAACCTGAAATCAAGAGCTTATAAACCCTGCCCAATGCAATCATTAGTTTACTTTTCTTGTCTTTGCTTTCAAAAAGCTTTATGATAATTGTTGCCCAGCAGTCTTTTGGAAGAGGATAGTAAGGAACAACTGTTTCCAGCCTTCAGTTCAGGCATGGGCAGTGGGGAAAAGATGTTGTTGTGATGAATTTCACAGCACTCTTTGCAGTCAGTTTGGTTGAGTAGTTTGAGGTGAACCCCAACAGCACCTTGATAAGGACCACCACCTTAGACATCCAGATCATTCTTCAGTGCCTGTGGGGAGGTCCTATACCAATTACAGCTATCAGAAAATGATTGTAGATAATGATTATAGATAAAGCAGTGTCCTCGAGAAGAGAGAAGATCCAGGTTGGCCTTAAACTATGCATGTTACATGGATAGAAATGAATTAACCGAGCCAGCTCCAACCCATGAACTCACACTAGAACTGGCCTGGCATTGGGATTACCATTAAATATTGTACATTTCACAAATGATTACGTGCGAGGCAGTGTATTAGTTATGGGTGATACAAATATAAATGACAGAAACAAACTCAATCAGTCCTGGGGACAGGGTTCCCTTCCTCCACCTCACAGTTGATTGGGTCTCAGGGATCAGGACAGCCTTTCTCAGCCAGGTGGTGTTTGAAGTAAAGGGGACACAGACATAGCACCAGTCTCCCTCAAGAATACATTGCATTGGGGCTGGAGCGGTGGCTTGGTGGTTAACGCGCTTGCCCGGCATGCGCAAGTACACGGGTTCAAACCCCAGCACCCACGTATGCAAATAAGTGTTGGAGCAACAAAATCCATGTGTAAAACTCAATAAAAAAAAAATTGATTCTCTCTCTCTCTCTCTCTGTCATTCTCTCCTTTAAAAAAAAAAAAAAAAAAAGAATACATTGCATTTTCCATAGTGTTTTGGCCCAAACTGAAGACAGAGAGCAGAAGGAAAAAAATCATCACTTTCCTCATTCCACGCCCTGTCCTTTTATTAATGACTGCTGAGTTCATTCTATCTTGTTTGTCACATTTCTTGTCTGATGTATGTGCATATTGACCAGACAACAAGAATTTGAGTTTAGTAGCTATTCAAAACGGAATTTCTATTGACCTTGTATAATTTTTCTTACAGAAATCAGTTTGCTTTCTTTTATTTGTTTCCAAACCATCCCATTAATGATCCTTCTCTAGAAGGATCAACTTTTTATTTTTTGCAAATAAAAATATATTTTCCTATGTAGGTCTTGAGGAAGCTCTCCCTTTCCCTAAATGGTGGTCTGTCATTTGGCAATCTTAGTTATGTATTCTCCCAGGAGCCTGGAAAGTGATTTGTGGAAGCTAGGAGACGGATTTATTTACAGCAACAGAGTTTTCTCTTATATTATTTTAGCTTATTATATTTTTTTCCGAGGGCCACTATATATGAAAGCACCATTAATCAGCATGTCTTGGGGCAGCAGGAATGTATCCTCTCACAGTTCTGGAAGCCACAGTTCGAATTGAAGGACTGATAAGGCCAGGCTTCCTCTGAAGCCTTTAGGGGAGATCCTTTCTCACCTCTTCCAGCTTCTGGTAGCCCCAGGTGTTCCTTGGCTTGTAGATGTGTCACTCTGATCTTTATCTCCATTGTAACATTGCCATCTTCTTCCTGTGCATCTTTGAGTCTTCACATTGCAAAACTTTGCAATCTCCTACCCATTTCTGGGTGGCTCCGCATTTTCTCTCCTTTTTTCTTCCTAGGCAGGCTCTCCACCACTGAGCCACATCCCAGCCCTGTTTTCTCTTCTTATAAAGATATCAGTCATATTGGATTAGGGCTCACACTAATAGGAGTACAACCTCATTATAACTTGCCTACATCTGCAAAGATCTTATTTCCAAATGAAGTACCAGGACTTCAAAAGATGTTTTAGAGGTACACAATTCAACCCACAATACCTACTGTGGTTAAAAGATTAACATAAGACCTGGACTGATGCAGGCTTGCCTGAGAATGATCTGGCTTTTGCATAACCCTGTTCTCTTGAAAACAAGAGTTAAGATAAATGGAAATCACTATATCTGTCTTATCTATGGTGTGTACTTGTGGAGTTGGAGTTGGCTACCCAACCAAGAAGGCATAAAAGATTAGCAAGGAAAAGGGACCATGACTTCTGTGGATCAAGGTGACCTCCACCCTCCCTGGCTCTCCTCCGGAGTACAGAGTACATTCCTGAGAGTCATATCAAATACTCCAGCCGCATGTCTGTGATTCCATATTATTTCTAAGCATAATGAATAAAAGGTTCATTTGCTTTGCCACTGTTCGGCCTGGAAAATTGAAAGTTGACTCTCTCCTGAGTATACCTGGCATAGAATCTCTGGGTACTAACTGTGGATTCCTGAGTTCATCCATGTCCACGCTGATGCATGTAACAGTAACGTGCTGTTTTTCTAAGGAGAATTTCCTGATCACACTTGTCACTTGCACGATTAAATTCAAGTTGGTGCCAAGTTCCTGCTTGCCTCAGTGGTTCACCTTGTTTAATTAATCAGCAGTTTGGATTACAGTAGACTTCATAGTTTTGGTTTGGTCTGCAGGGCTGGGGATGGAACCCAGGGCCTTATGCATGCTAGGCTAGGGCTCTACTGCCCAGTTACACCCCAGTGCAGGGAGTGATCTGCAGTCAGGGATTCTACCCTGCAACTCTCTCTGGGTGGGATTCTGAGTGGGGGTGTTGCTGATAAGGCCTTGCTAGGTTCTTTCCTCTCTGTCCCATATGATGGATTATTTTTAAGCCAACATGTAGCACAGAGAGAAGCTTACAAGCGTTTCTCAACGGAGATCCGGTAATCCCGCCTCTAGGCCTCTACTCTATGGTAGAAATCACAGAACCAATACACCAAGCAACCTCAGTCCCGGCCTCCCGCCTGCGCTGCGCCCGGAGCGTCTGCGGCTGTGCCTTCGTCTCCATGGCAACAGGCCCCACCCCCGAGGGAGGCTGCGCTGCTGGGCTGGGCAGAGGAGCAGCCGGGCGGGTCTCTGCGGAGACAAGCGCTGTTCTGCTAGGATTAAGAATCCACCCTCCAAACTCTCCGGAGGTTTCCTGTCTAGCCTCAGCCCTCAGCAGGAATCAGGACCAGTCTGTAAAAGGGATTCAAGTGGGGATGATGGGGTGTTGGGGACAAGGGGTCAGTGGCTGTAAGCCACTCGGATTAGCCTGGCCTGGCCCCCCAGCAACGTGAGTGCTCTGGGCTGTGACCCTTTTCCCATTACTGGAAATAAGCTCTCCTGCACCCAGCCCCATAAGGTTCCAGCCTGGGTGCTGTGTCCTTAAGGTGTGACTTCTCCCAGGAATATGCCTGAGTTTCCTGAGGACTTCTAGGTCAGTGTTCCAGAGCTCTAACCCAGAGGGTGGTACTCAAGTGGCAGAGAGAGATAAGCTGAGTGCAGGGGACTTGCGTCATCCTCAAAAGCTGCCTCCTCCCTCATGTCATCAGAAGAGGGCATTTTTCTAAGCAGGCTATGAGGCGCCCTCATCCCACTATTCCAATCCCACGGTGAAGTCAGCATGTGGCTGTGATTAAGGCGCAGGCTCCAGCCACATCTGGATTTGCTCTACTGTAGATTCATGGATACATCCATGACCCCAGTGGATGCCTTTGGACTGTGGATGGTACTGAAGCCTATATATATTCCGTTTCCCCTGTACATACCTACGTACATCCTTACCTATGATGAAGTTTCATTTATAAACTAGGCACCATAAGAGATTAACAACAACCAATAATAAATAGAACAATTTAACAGTAAACTAATGAAATTATATGAATGTGGTCTCTCTCTTTTTTTTTTTTTTTTAAGAGAGAAGGACATAGAGAATCAATTTTATTTAGTTTTTCATGTGGCTTTCCGTGCTCGGAGACTTGTTGTGTATGTGGTGCTGGGGTTTGAACCCGCATACTCGTGCATGCCAGGCAAATGCCATAACCGCTGAGCCATCGCTCCAGCCCCTGAATGTGGTCTCTTGCTCAAAATAATCGTATTGTACTTTCACCCCTTTCACTTAGCACATTTTATAACTTCTCTTTGGGGTATCTGCATTGCCACCATCACCACTCTGTGCTTTGGGCCATTATTAAGTAAAATAAGGGTTCTTTGAACACAAGCACTGACCTGATAACTAAGAGGCTACTATGTGACTAATGAGCAGGTAGTATATACACCATGGATACACTGGATAAGAGAACGATTTATGTCCTGACTAATATGGAACAGATGGTATGAGATTTCATCATGCCACTCAAAATGGTGCTCAATTTAAAACTTATGAATTGTTTATTCCTGGAATTTTCCACTTATGGTAACTGAAACCATGGAAAGCAAAATCACTGGTAAGGGATGACTAACGTATCTTCAGGTTGCTCCCTGCCTCTGTTAGTTCATTTGCAGAATATCACCTTGTAAGGTTATTATGATGCTTAAATGGCATTGTGTGTAAGTGCTTGGGCCCCTTGCTTAGCACATGGTGAGCCTCAAGTTACTATAATCAGAAGCAGTGTGGTGCAGTGGTTGAGAAGAGGGACACTAGAGCCAAGGATCCCAGCTCTGCCACTTACAAGCTGTATGACTCTGGATAAGGAACTTAACCTCTCTGTTATGATTAAGATCTGAAACGTCCCCCAAAGGCCATGGACTGAGGCCCAGTCACCAGCCTGTGGCACTATTAGGAAGTGGTGGAACCTTTGGAAGGTGAGACCTAAGGGGAAGAAGTTAGGTCACTTGGAGCATACCCTTGAAAGGGAATACTGGGGCCCTGACCCCTACTTCTCCCCCTCTTTGTTTCCTGGACACCATGAGTTGGATAGTTTGCTTCATCATGGGCACCCCACTATGATGTTCTGTCTCATCACAAGCCCACAGATAAAGACACCAACCAACCACGGACTGAAACTTCTCTAACAACTAAAAGAACTTTCTCCTCCTTTTGACTTATTATCCCAGGTGTTGGAGATCTGACTGACACACTCTCTGCGCCTTCATTTCATCATTGGTATGATGGGAACAATAAGGGTCCCTACTACACAAGGTTGCTGTGAAAATGAAATAGTTTCATTTTTGTAAAGAAGCAAATACAGGGGCTGGAGCAGTGGCTCAGCGGTTACAGCACTTGCCTCGCATGAGCAAGGATGTGGGTTCGAACCCCAGCACCAGGTACACAACAAAGTGTCAGAGCAACGAAGGCCACATGAAAAACTAAAATTGATTCTCTCTTTCTCTCTCTCTCTTTCCCTCTTAAAAAAAGAAGGAAAAGAAGCTAATCAGAGTCTGATGTATAGTAGGCAGGGAGTACACAAATTATTATTATTATTAGAGCCACTATTAGGTTTATACGTCTTTTAGGAAGGACTAATGGATCATTTCTTTTCTTTTCTTTCTTTCTTTCTTTCTTTTTTTCTTTTTTTTTTTTTTTTGTTGTTGTTGTTGTTGTACCTAAGATCGAACCCAGGGGTGCTTAACCACTCAGACACATCCCCAGTCCTTTTTATATTTTACTTTGAGACAGGGTCTCACTAAGTTGCTTAGGGCCTTGCTAAGTTGCTGATGCCGACTTTGAACTTGTGACCTCCTGCTTCAGCACCCCAAATTGCTCAGATTACAGGCACGCACAACCATAACTGGCTGATTCATTCTTTTCTTCCTGGATCTAGGCTCATTTTAGGACTCAATCAACATTTATTTTTTAGGTGTAAGAATAGACCAATACTACTGTATATTGTCTTTTCTTGGGGCCAGAGAAATCAATAAACCAGAATGGATGGAAACATGCAGAATCAAGAGATACGTCGTTCACACACTTTATTGTACCACTGGGTGCAGCCTTCCTGGGCCTTCTCACCCACTTAATGCTGGTGTCTCCCAGCAAACTGGACACAACTAAGAGGCCAAAGTGCAACTATGTTGCTCCTGACTGGTCCTCGGGCTAACTTTCAGAGCCTCGCCAGTCTCAGGGAGGAAGAGTATCTCTACTCTAGCCCCTGCCCCTTATTTTCATCAGAAGACACCTGTTGCTCTGTGCTGGTCAGTGGCCAGTGAAAATGAGTCCTCATTGGCCAGCACCTCTCCCCTAAATCCAGCTGCCTTCTTGGAAAGATAAGGAAAAAAAAAAAGACTCCTTTTGATCCACTTCCAGATTCGACAAGCTTTGCCCTTTGACGTAAGCCATTGTCTCCAGACAGGAGGCCGGCAGACCTGGCTGTCATCCCCTCCTCTGAATGTCTGAACGGGCGCATTCTAAAGCAAAGACTGACTCACCAAGCTCCCTCAAAGGTTGCCAGCGTATCTGGGCCAGGTGCCAGAAAGCCACAGTGCCACCACAGGGGAGGGGCAGGAGCAGGAGAAGAGGAGCAGATGGCCACAGCAGAAGGAGTACTCACACCAGACGGGGGTGGCCAAGCCTGTGAGCCCTGGTATGGAGTGAGCCGCAGTATGCAGCCATCATGGCCTTGGGGCCGGTGCCAGGAACCCTCCAGTTCTTCCTTGGTGGTGTCTATCCTCTTTTTTCTCTCTTGTTCCTCTTTTTTTCATGTCTTCTTCTCCTCTCCCCTTCTCTCTATCCACTTTATTCAAAGTGGATAGAGAAGCTTTTAATTCATCTTTTACTATATGCAGGTACTGCACTGGGGGGGCACAAACAGGCACTACCCTTAAGGAGCTTAAATACTCTCGTGAGAGAGGCAAACATTTATCAAGTAAACAACAAAACTAAATTAATTAAAATAAATATAAACAGAAATTTTTATCTGTGTCCCCTACCGCAGACCCAAATGAGATGGCTTTTTGTGATGGATAAGTGTTCAGGCTCCGGAATCAGATAAATGTGGTGCAAGTAGCTCCGACATTGACCAGCTGTGTGTTTTGGAACAAATTATACCTGAGTCTCCTTTTCTTCATCTCTAAAATGGTGATTAAAAGAGATATGCTTTATAGGTTATTTGAAGATTAAACAAGATAATACCTGAAAGATTTTTATCACAGTGCCTGGAACAGAGTAAAACTCAAAAGATGCTGACAATTTTTACTTTTTTAATTTAAACCTAGGGTTCAGCAGCTGGCCATGGTGGTACAAACCTATAACCCCAGTGGCTCAGGAGGCTGAGGCAGGAGGATCGCAAGTTCGAAGCAGCCTCAGCAACTTAGCAAGGCCCTAAGCCACTTAGTGAGACCCTGTCTCAAAATAAAAAATAAAAAGAGGGGGCTGGAGCGGAGGTTCAGCAGTTACAGCACTTGCCTGGCATACGCGAGGACACGGATTAGAACCCCAGGACCACGTATACAACAAAGTGTCAGAGCCATGAAGGCCACCTGAAAAACTAAATAAAATTGGTTCTCTCTCTCTCTCAATTTTTCTCTCTCTCTCAATTTCCCTCCCACTCTTAAAAAAAAAAAAAAGAAATATCTTACATCAGAGGGTCATAAACTCCCTAGATTTCACACAGGATGGAAAAGAAACATATGCAAAGGGAAGAAAGCTGGGGAACACGAGGGAGGGCAGGAGGAACCTGCCAGGAGCAGCCAAGCCCCACCAACAAGGAAACAAAATCGCAAATAATTTAGTTGTAAATCAGTCAGGTACCCAAGTAAGGTCGTGTGATTCCTCATTCCCTTTTCTTTCTCCCCTCCCCTCTTATCTGGGGATGGAAATAAGACATTGCATTTTATTTTCTGCCATAATGGAAGATGACTTTCAGCGTTAAGTTGCAATCAAAGTCCTCGCAGATCAGATATTTTTTTTCTAATAATATAAATACCTACTATTCCAGAGTCATTGCAATTAATAATTAAACTTGTTTCACCTGGCTCGGAGGAAATGCAAAACTTTTCTCATAAAGCCATTCCAGGAATCAAATCTGCTCTAGGACGTCTTTAAAGACATCACCCATATCCAGTCATTATTTTTAAAAAAAGAATTTGTTTATCCAGCCCAACTGAACTATTGAACATTCCTCAGTGTCATAATAATGCGCTCTGATTAGGTAGGGACTCTCCTCTGGGAAGAACACGGTGCAGGCATCGCCATCTCCATGCTTAATTATTTATTTATTTACTTATATTTTTTATTATTATTATTATTAAAGAGAGGGACAGTGAGAGAAAGAGAGAATCAATTTTATTTAGTTTTTCATGTGGCTTTCGTTGCTCGGACACTTCATTGTGTATGTGGTGCTGGGGTTTGAACCCAGGTCCTCATGCATGCCAGGCAAGTGCCGCAACAGCTGAGCTACCACTCCAGGCCCCATGCTTAGTAATTTAAGCCCATAGGTAACCAGCTGGCTCCCTGCAAAATTGTCTGTGTGTTTTAACTGCTATCTGGTGAAGAGAAAAAGCAAGGCTATTATTGCAGGCTTCCTCCAAAAGGGTCTGGGATCTGGAAAGGAGTCTAGCTAGGATGTACCCAACTGCACCCAGTGCTCCTTCTTTATCCCAAGCACAAGGCTTGGGGCTGGCATTGTAGCTCAGAGGTAGAGCAATTGCCCAGCACTTTGTAAGTTTGATCCTTAGCACCACACAAAAATAAATAAGTGTATTGTGTCCATCTACAACTTAAAAAAAAAAAAAAAGGAGGGGGCGGGGAAGGCACTGGGTTGCCAGGCATAGTGGCACATGCCTGTAACCCTAGCTACTCTGGGTCTGGAGGCTGAGGCAGGAAGTCTGCAAGTTCCAGGGCAGCTTGGGCAATTTAGTGAGACCCTTTCTCAAAATCAAAAATAAAAAGGGTTGGGGATGGAGCTAAGTGGTAGAATACATGCTTAGCAGGAGTGAAGTTCTGGGTTCCAACTGAAGCACCAAACAGAACTGCTGTGGGTCCTGGGAACCCTGCCAACACCCCTCACCCATGCTGGTCCCCCAACTAACACACATCTCTTCAAAATACCTGGAGTGCAACAGACATATCCAGTTTGATCCCCACTGCAAGACACACAGGTATGGGGAGATATTACTGCACCCATCCATCCCCATCCCTTCCACCCCCACCCCCCATCTCCGTGCCATATGAGTACACGTCTCCATCGGCCCCGTTGCCATCTTTTACAGCCAGACCTGGGGCACTGGGAGCCTTTGCAGCCTGCCTGGGGATTTGTTACAATCAGTTCTGTTGAAACTCTTCCACAATGGAAACTGGACACACAAGAAGTAAAGGCCTTGCCCAGTGAGACGAGAAAACCGTGTGGAGGAACAGCAAAGGGCTCTCATGCCACAACTGGTCTGCTCCGGGAATTAATGTCTAGCATTCATGAATCTGCACACACCACAGTGGAACAGCAGGAATTCCCAAGATAGCCGAGAAACAGGAACCCAGCACAAAGGATCATAGCAGTCAAAGGTTAAAAACCAGCCAGCCCCATGGCAAAGGGCAGGGAAAAAATAAACCATGACGTCCTGTGGGGAGGGGGGGGTCACCGAGCAGGCAGTCGCCTGGGAATAGAAAAGGAGAAAAAAGAAAAGATACGAGACATAATGGACCAAGGCTAAGAACCAGCTCTGCGCGGCTAAGAAGCCACAAGGCCTCAGAAGGGCCTCCAAAACCAACACAAACATAGCAGAGTAGAGGTTAGGTCGTTAGCAGCTGATGAAGACTTTTAATCCAGTCAGTGTGAGCAGGGTGAAACAACAAGAGCACACAAGTTTACCCAAAGGTCCCAAGCTATCAGCATCAGATGGCCGGCCTACTATACACCTGGATCTCCCCTTTCTTGTTCCCTCATGGGCCTCTGCAGAGCTACACCCCCAGCCCTCCATTCTATATTTTTTTAAAGCTATTAACGCATGTTTGTTTGCCCACCCCAGAAACGGAAGAACCCAGTCTTCATTTCAACTTACCCATAAAATTTATGCATTATAAGAACTGGTTTTGCCAGGTACAGTGGAGTGTGTCTGTAATCCCAGCGGCTTGGGAGGCTGAGGCAGGAGGATCACAAGTTCAAAGCCAGCCTCAGCAACTTCGTGAGGCCCTAAGCTACTTAGCTAGACTTGTCTCAAAACAAAAAAAATATAAAATGGGCTGAAAATTTGGCTCAGTGGTCAAGCGCTCCTGGGTTAAATCCCTGGTGCAAAAAAAAAAAAAAAAAAAAAATACTGGAAGTAATAAAAATAAACAGTTCTGGGATATTCTGTAACTCACCATGTGTGTGCACTGGGGATGGAACCCGGGGCTTCGTGGATGGCAGGCAAGCAATCTACCACTAACCTATCCTCCAAGCCCCTGTAATTTACTCTTGCTTTTTAAACGTCTTCTGAATTAGCACTTACAACCTGTGGAGTCCCAGAAGCACAGGAAGTAAATGACTACTGGTGTGGGACAGGCCACCTTTCACTCCTAGGCTAGGTCCTTTCTCAGTGGTCAAATTAACAAAAGCAGTCTAAGGGCTGGGGCTATAGCTCAGGAGTACAGGGCCTGCCTGGCACGAGGAAAGTTCCATGTTCCATCCCCAGCACCACACTACAAAAAGAAAAGAAAAGGAATCTAATTATCAAGCACTATCTGATGTTCTTTTTTTAAGTAAAAGAACACTGCTGATGCAAATATATAGCTATACCATGATGTCGACCTCGTTGAAAGAATAACTTAATCTATAAAATAAAACCTCCCCCTTCGAACGGGTAGTCCAAAAAACAATTTGGAAACAAAATACCACCAAATAAGATGTTATGCCTTCATATTTTTGTTTCCTGGCCTTAAGTATTTCCAGTATTAGTAAAGGAAAATATTTTCAAATATGTCCTTATGCACAATTTGGCGGCAATGCTCTTTTATATTCAAGCCAAATTAGGAATTATGGGCACCATATCCAGCTTTTATTTAGAGGCCTTTTTTTAACACAGAGGAAAGTTAAGGTGCTGTCAGGTTTGGACATTTTGGGGGGAATACTGGGGATTGAACCCAGGTACACTATAACACTGAGTTACATCCCCACCTCTTTTTATTTTTTTTATTTTGAGACAATGTCTCATTAAGTTGCTGAAGCTGGCCTTGAATTCATGATCCTCCCGCCTCAGCCTCCTGAGTCTCTAGGATTGCAGGTGCTCACCACCGTGCCTTCCAGGCATGAACATTTATATTGCTCTAAAAGTTCCCTTCTAATTAAGACAAAAATGAATAAAGGAGATATTATCTAATAAACGTCATGTTGTTTGCTGAAGAGAAAAGAAGACAGAGCTAAGAGAGAAAGAGGATGGGAAGAGAACCTGGTGTCGGCCACCAACGTACAAGACTCATTCATTCCACTTTCACGCAACAGTGATGCTCACGTTTACTAAGCACAAGGTGATTTGACACTGAAGGGACTCAAAGCAACATTAGGATGATTACATTCACTGATGAGGACAGGATAATGTTTTCTCTTGGTCAGAAGAGAATGGAAAGAGAACAGATTGCAGAGAGCTACCTTTATGATAATATCTCCCAAGCAATTCTATCAAAGCCAGAATTAATTTCAAGTTAGAAAGAAAGAGCACTAATGCCACATGGGGGGTCCCAACCTCACCATCTCTAATTGCTGGCCAAAGGCTCCATCTCCAAATACCATCACACTTGGAGTTAGGGCTCCACCTGTGAATTTTCAGGGGCATGATTCAGCCCATGAAGGGAGTCTTTTTAGGATTTGTACAAGGGGGTCTGTCGTTTCTGTCTCTGTGACCTCCTCTTCTGGCCATGACTACAGCACACATGCCACTTCCGGTCACTGGACACACTGAGATCTTATGACCCAAGCACAGAACATGTATGCACACAGGAAATGCATGCAAGGGAGCCACAGCTGCCACACTTGGTGGCTGCAGGCTTATCCTCCAAGACTTCTTTAAAAGATTCAAACTGCACTCATCCTAGATCTGTTAGGGTCTGGATGTAAGGTGTCTCCCAGGACCGCCTGTGTTAGTGCAGGAAATGTTCAAAGAGGAAATGGTTCCAGTATGAGGGCTGTCACTTCATCAGTCCATCCTGATTTGAATAGGCAGGTGGGGTGTCACAGGAGGAGTTGGGTCACTGGGGTGTGCCCTGGAAGGGTGCACCTTCCTTGTGGCCCCTCCCACTTGCTTCCTCACTGCTTTTCTCCACCCTGAGCCAAAATAAAAGTTTCCTCCTCAAAGCTGTTCCTGTGTAGTATTTTGGTCGCAGTAAAGAAAAGCTCACCAACATAAGGCTGCCAAAGAATCCTGAATTATTCCAGCTCCTTAAAAAAAAAATATCTCTGTTCTTTGGTACAAGCATTCCCCCTGCCTGGAGGGCAGTCCTTCCTCCTTCCTTGGTAGAGATTCCACTGGGGTGTCACCTCCATTCTGAAATCTCTCCTGACATGCCTCTCACCCAGGGGAGTATTACGCAAGCCTCCTTTGAGTTACCACCAACTCTTCCACACTTCTGCTGAGCATCCCTCTCCTACTAGAGCGAGGACAAGATAAGCCTTACCCATCTTTTATCCTTAGATATAGCGGGGTCTAGGTAACAAGTAAGTGCTCAATAAATATCAATCACCTGTCCTACCAGTAGCACTTTCTCCCCAAACACCTTTTGGCTCCTGGCTTAGAGAGAGGAAGGACCCCAAGATTTAAGACTGCGTCCTAGGGGCCAGGTTCTATGCTAAATACTCCATTTTATTCTCAAGACAACTTTATAAGACTGGCATTAACATCACACATTGCTTAATGGCAGGGAAAGTTCTGAAAAGTGAATCCTTTATCGGTTTTGTGGTACAAACTTAACAGTGTGTACAGAAACCTAGGTGGTATGGACTACTATACACCCATGTATATGGGATATACAAAAGCCGTAGCCCATTGCTGCTAGGACCACGATAAACAAAACTCCACAAGATCAAATCACGCACAAGAGAAAACAACACAATGAAGTGTTGGGGGAAACACAAGATGTATAAGGTTGCTATGGGCGTAGCATGGCATGCTTCCTTTTTCTCTAAGTAGGATGAATACACTGTAACACAGCAATAAAAGTACCAGTCGCTTCTTATCATCAAGCATTAAGCACTGTACATAATTGTATTGCTATACTTTTATAGCATAGTTGGTTTGCTTATACCAAGAACATGTTGAGCAATACGTTGTACCCCAACATTATGGTGGCACATTACTAGCAGACAGGAAATTTTCAGCTCAGTTATAATCTTTGTGTGTGTGTGTGTGTGTGTGCGTGTGTGCGCACACGCCAGGAATTGAACTCATGGGTGCTTAATCACTGAGCCCCACCCCCAGCCCTTTTTATATTTAATTTTGAGACAGGGTCCTGCTAAGTTGCTGAGGCTGACTTTGAACTTGCAATCCTCCTGGGTCACTGGGATTATAGGTGTGGGCCACCAAGTCGGTCTCAGTTATAATCTTATGGGAATGCCATTGTATGTGTCGTCTGGTGTTGACTGGAAATGTCATTATGTGGTGCAAGACTGTATTCATTTGAACAGAGCCTGAAGAACCATTTTATCAGAAATAAGAGGAAAGTACTTACCCAAAATGTTCAGGGTCCTATCTACTCTATTCTGGATTAATAATACTATGGGAGCTCAGTGATCTTAAATCTAAAAGAGTACCATGCTTAAAAGTACAGTTTCACCAAGTAGCATGGGTGTATTGATGATTAAAGCTCAACATCTTGGCATTGCTTGCACCTATCAAAATATGCAAGTGACCAAGAGCCATCAAGTTGCTATTCACCGTAGGCCACCATGACACTGGAGGAGCAGCCTGCCATGGTCCAGCGGATTATGCTGCAGGACACCACCCGCTGGTCTTTTGCAGCTGGTGGGTTGGAACATCACCACTAGTATGGTTCCCTAGAGCAAATGTTCAATTATTCTATCAGCATGATTTTTTAAAATTGGATAAAATATTCCTTTAAAATAATTCACTATTTTGATGCATCTGGGGTTGTTTGGATGCCCAGACAAATGATCTTCTAATTTTCTTTCGGGACCAACCTGAAAGTACTTGGAAGACATTTTTTCTTTTCTTTTGTTTGGTCATGACCAATATATTCTACGTGTCTTTCCTACCTCCAGTAAAAGCATGTGTGATTTCTCATAATAGCCAATTCATTACCTTTATTATCTCCAAGAGCTCTGCTTGGGTACAAATTGTGAAGTACGATATGCATGCCATGTGTCAGGCCTTATTAATTTTGGAGGTTAAATACCCATTGAAACACATAAGTAACACAACTGGCAAAACTTCCCCCCAAACTATGTGCTAACTGGTTGATTTGTCAACCTGCGTCTGAGCGTTGCTGAGAGAGTAGATTCACATACAAAAGCTACTGCACGACCACCTTACTTCTCATTTTTACACTGGGGTTGGATTGAGAGAGTGACAGAAGGGCAAATAAATAAGAAAGCCCAACTTCCTGGGCCTAGCATGGATGGGAAGCAGGGAATAAAGTATGGGCACTGTCAGAGACTAAAGAGCCTCATTTTCTGAGGAATTGAGTTCAAGTTTGGACTTTATCCCTATACTGAAATTTAATCACCATGGTGAGGTTTTAAGAGGTGGAACCTTTAAGAGATGATTAGGTTGTGAGTTAAGAGTCATTAGTCCATTCACAGATTGATAGATTAGTGGGTTATTGGGTTATCTTAAGAGTGGGTTTGTTATAAAAGTTAATTTGGTTCTCTCAAGCTGGCCCTGTGCCACCTTGAAACTGCAGAGTCCTCTCCAGCAAGAAGACCCTCACTAGACGCAGCCCCTTGATCTTGGACCTCCCAGCTTCCAGGACCATGAGCAGAGTAAACCTTTGTTCTTTATAAATCATCCAGTCTCTGGTGTTTAGCTGTAGCCACAGAAAACAGGCTACACCAGGCATATTGAGTTGGAGATGCCACATGGTGGTTTGCAGCTGTTGAGTTCATAGGTCCAAATTCAGAATAGGGTCAGAAGAAAGGTGTGGGAATGAAATGAAAAGTTTGAGCTGGAAAGGGAATCCATGAAGGTGAAGAAATTATGACAATAAGCTTTGGCTATTAACCAGGCATAGAACGTAATGCTTCTCACATATTTTCTCTTTCATCCTTTCAACATCCATACAAAGTAAGCAGGTAACTATTATTACCTCATTTTATAGTTGATGAAACTCACTAAGCTATGAGGACATTCAGTGGCCTGCCTAGGTTCACAAGGATCCAGACACTGCTATATGTGAATTTCCCAAACTTTGGTGACTGATCCATGGTTGAAACGCATTTTATGTTGAGGTCTAGAACAGACATAAAAGGTGTTATGAAACCACACCAAGCCCTATAACCTACTTTCCACTCCATTTCTTTTTTTAATTTTAATTTCTTTATCTGGCTTTTGTTTTTTCTCCACTGAGTTGCATATGTGGTGCTGGGGATGGAACCCAAGTCCTCACGCAGGCTAGGCAAGTGCTCTACCACTGGGCCACCTCTCCGGCCCCTCCATCTCATTTTTTTAAACAGGATGACTGAAACTCACAAACTTGCTTCACAACCCACTCATGAAGCCCACAGTTTAGGAACTGCTGTCGGACGCCCTCTCGCCTCCCAGCTCTGAACTGATCATAGAGGGTTGTGCAAAGATGAGGGAAGAAGGTGAGAGACATCCTGGGCTTTAAAGAGAAAACTTCACTTCGGGGTGGTTTTAAGTCAAGTATAACCTGATGAGAATCAAATCACTTCTGCCAAATCATGCCCCGAAGACATGTCTGTGGAAGCCAGCTCCTTAGCGGTGAGTCATTTACCGCTGTCACACGTATTTATGGGAAGGTTGAAGCCATTGTTGCTGCCAAGCTTTCCCACTGTATGGTACAGGAGAAGATGCAAACGCACTTAACTTTGGAGAATTTTGAAGTTGTTAGTTCTAAAATTACACGGCATTCCACGGCAGCAGGATTCAGGGCACAAAGCCCAAAGCCAACCAGGCTGTGCTTGCGCGCTACTTTACTGTCATTCCTGCAGGCAGCAGCTGCAACAGGAAGCTCTGCCACCTCCGAGGTGAAGTTACAGAGCATGACCCTAACATCTCGCTTAGCAGGAAATGGTTTTCCTGGCAGGACTTTAGGAATTCATCCCCAAAATGGGTCACAAACCCTGACTGTAAGCATTCATCCTTCCTTGCACTCTGCAGGAAGAGGGACCACGCTTCTTTTCATCAAGACAACCCCTTCTGAGCGGTCCCCCTGCCTCCACTACCTCCATAGCTTCCGCAATGGTTTGTCATGGTTGTCAACCGGACTGGATTGAGGATGGCTAGGAAATTGGTGAAACACACGACTGAGTGTGTTTATGAGGGTGTTTCCCGAGAAGAATGGCGTGCATCAGTGAACTGAGCGGGCAAAGACCCTCCCTGAATGCAGGCACATCCTGGCTGGGGACCCAGCTGGAACAGACAAAGCAGGAGATTAACGCACGTGCGCAGAGGCTTGGCTTTACTGGAATGGATGGCCTTTTCTTTTCTTTCTCCCCGCCCCCCACTGCTGCTGTAACCCATGGATGTGACACTCCAGATTTTTCAGCCTTTGATCACAGACTTGCACCTGTGACCCTCCAGGGAGCTTCCAGGCCTTCAGCCTTGGACTGGGGCTACATCATGGGTGCCTCTTGTTCTGAGGCTCCAGCTTCTTGACTGAGCAGCTACTGGTTTCTCCAGCTGTCCAAGCCTGCTTATGGCCATTGCGGCATCTGGTCTAATAAATCCCCTCTTGTAGTTATACGTACACTGTATTGGTTCTGTTTCTCTAGAGAACTCTAATGCAGTCTCTCTCCCTCTATCAACCTTCTCTCTTTAACACCATCATCTCCATTAGCATGGGTTCCTTCCCTTCCAGCTTTACGTACACATAGGTTTCCTTTCTAAAGGTCTCTCCCTGGGGCTGGAGCGGTGGCTCAGTGGTTACAGCGCTTGCCTGGCATGCACGAGGATGTGGGTTCAAAACCCAGCACCATGTACACAACAAAGTGTCAGAATAACGAAAGCCACATGAAAAACTAAAATAAAAATTTGATTGTCAAAACTCACAGAGTTGAACACTAGAAATGATGAATTTTACTATATGCAAACTGTATCTAAAAAGCCATGACTATGAAATAAAAACCCTCCAAGGCCTGTTCCTTAACCGGGCTGCCCTGTGATTATCATCTCATTTCTTTCCTTTCCTGCCCTGGCCCTGGCTCTTCCCAGCATTCCCATTCCAGCTAATTCCTATTCTTCCCATCTGGCTCTTGCTGGAGCTCAGCACGCCCTCCTCACACCTTCCCGTGGCTCCACTGGAAACTCTTTCCTCAGCTTTAGAAGTAGAGAACTGCACTGTTCCTCCTCCACTTTCTAGAAGGCCTCTTGGACTGTTTCTTGGCAATCCTCTAACTCTGGGAATTTGCCAAAACATCAAGCCCACAGTTCTGCTTCTGTATCTCTCTGAGATCCCACCCACTCTTGGGGATTAAAGGGCTGCTGGAATGCATTTGAATCCCAAATCCAAGTCTGCAGGGAAGACAGCTGGCTCAAGCTCTGTGTGCCTCTGTCACCATGTGAAATCCAGCACGCGTGGCCCCGAATCTCACCCTCCTGCCTTTGCCAGCCAAAATCACTAGTGTTGTTTAGTCAGCTTTTTTTTTTCACTGTTGCGACCAAAAGTCCTGACAAGAACAATTAGAGGAGGAAAAGTTTATTTGTGGGTTCAAGGCGGCAGAGGTCTCAGTCCATAGACAGCTGCTGGCTCCATTCCTGGGGGCCTGGACATCCTGGCAGAAGAGCATGGCAGAGGAAAGCTGCTGGAAACACGGCATTCAGGAACCAAGGAGAGAGACCCCATTTGCCAGATACAAAGTGTGTACCCCAAAGACGCGTTGCCCCAATGACCCACTTCCTCCGGCCACAATCACCTGCCTTCAGTTACCACTCAATTAATCCCTACAGGGGGACTAATCTACTGATGGGGTTAAGGATCTCATACTCCAACTTCACCTCTAAACCTTGCATTGTCTCACACGTGAGCTTTTGGGGGACACCTCATATCTAAAGCATAATGGCTGTGGGTGGCCTCATCATTGGTCGTTCCAGGGCAGAAACCCTAAGACACAGACACTCAGCTCCATGGTTGGTCATTAAGATCAAAGGAGAGAGCTTCTTCTCTTCCATCCCCTTCCCCAGTCTATTGTTCCCTCTCAATCTGCCTTTACCAGAACTTTCTCCTTTACTCTGCTGCCCAAGACTGTAAAGTCACCTGTTGTGGATTGAATTGTGTCTGCCCACCAAAAAAAAAAAAAATACATTGAAGTATCTCAGTATCTCAGAATGCGACCTTATTTAGAAACACAGATGCTCCTCAATTACAGTGGGGTCACATACCAACAAACCATCCCAGGTCGGAAACACTGTGAACTGAAAATGCATCATGACTCCTAACTTTCTGAACGTCTTAGCTTTGCATCACCTACCCTAAGTGCACTCAGGACATACACATTAGCATACATCTGGAGTTGGAGCGGTGACTCAGCCGTTATGGCACTTGCCTGGCATGCGTGAGGATTCGGTTCAAACCCCAGCACAATCATCCAAAGCCTATTTTATAATAAAGCGTTGAATACTTCACGCGATGTATTGAATACCTGCATCCAAAAATACGGGCAACAGACTACTGTAGAGTGCAGGTTATTTCCCCTCCTGATCACGTGGCTGCCTGGGAGGGTGGCTCACTGCCACTGCCCAGTGTTTCAGGAGAGGATCATCCTTCATGTTGTCAGCCCAGGCAAAGACCAAAATTCAACAAAGTGCGGCTTATACTGAATGCATGTCATATGGGCACCACGGTAAAGCTGAAAAATTGTAAATCAAACCATCATAATGCCAGGCACCGGGCACTGTGGCGCACACCTGTAATCCCGAAACTCAGGCAGCTGAGGCAGGAGGATTGTGAGTTCAAAGGCCAGCCTCAGCAACTTAGCAAGATTCTGTCTCAAAATAAAAAGTATAAAAAGGTCTGGGGATATGGCTCAGAGGTTGACCACCCCTACGTTCAACTCTCGGTACAAAATAATAATCAGTTCGGAAGATTCCCAGGGTCTTTACAGAGGTCATGAAGTTTAAATGAGGTCATCAGGGTGGACTCTACTCTAATCTGACTGTTGTCTTTATAGAAAGGGGAAATATGGACATAGAGACAGTCACAGAGGAAGACAGTGTGAAGACACAGGCAGGGGTCAACTCAAGTCAAGGGGTGTCTGAGGTTACAGAGGCCAGGAGAGCACTCCACTGGTTCTCCCACAGGGCCTGCAGACTAAACCCGGCACTGTCCACCTGCTCTGCGGTGCCTGAAATCAAGTCTATCAGGCCCCGAAGATGCTCTCTGATTTATCCCAGTATCAGTTCCCACAACCTCCCTGCCACGACTTTCGGGTCAGTTCCTTGGGCAATCAGACGGCTACTCACTAATCCCCATGTGGAAAATGGCTTTCCACTTTTGCTTGGGACGTCCCTAACAGCCTTTCCAATGCCTTCTTCCATCTTAATCTCGAAACACTCTTTAAGTTCTAACTTTAGTCCCTCTTCCTCAATTACATCATCCTTGATTTTTCAGCCTATGGTTTTTTCTCTTTTCTCTGAACCACTGGAGAATGTAGCTCAGTGGTAGAGAACTTGACTTGCGTGCACCAGGCCCTGGGTTCAATCCCCAGTACCACTAAATAAATAAATCAAAAAATCAGTCTTCTCCTCAACACCAGTGTATTTACTGTGTATTTAATGGGTAAGTTAACATGAGATTACTCCTTATTTACCTAGCTCCCTGACGGTTTCTTGTGGGATACACTTGGACCTAGAGATAAATTGTAAATAGTGGATCTCTACGGGAAACCACTTTTTCAGACACCTTTCTAGATTTATATTCACAACGGTACACCCTTTCTTCTAGAGCTTCCCACAATTCTAGTATTATTATTAATACTTTTTTCCCTGTAGTGCTAGGGACGGAATGCAGGGCCTCACGTATGTTAAGCACTGATCCACATCCTGCCCAGAGTATTATTTTGTCATATTTCATTCAATCGGGTGTTACTGAGCACTTGATCTACTGAGCAGGATGTCCTAGGTTTGAGTCCTGACCCTCCTTTTATTGGAAAAGTCACTCAACTTCTTGGAGCCTTTATTTTCTCACCTCTAAAATGTTACCTCTAACAGTCATTACTATAAAGATAAGATGGAGGGCTCCAGCGGTAGCTCAGCAGTAGAGCACTTGCCTGGCACGCACAAGGACTCGGGTTTGAAACCCCAGCACCACACATACAACTAAAAGTGTTGGAAAAGCAAAAGAAGAGAAAACCCAAAAAAGATAAGATGGAGCTGGGCATAGTGGTACATGCTTGTAATCCCAGTGACTCAGGAGGCTGAGGCTGGAGGATCGAGAGTTCAAGGCCAGCCTCAGCAACTTAATCGGAACTTCAGCAACTTAGTGAGACCCTGTCTCAAAATAAAAAACAAAAAGGGCTGGGGATGTAGCTCAGTGGTAAAGTGCCCCTGGGTTAAATCCCCAGAACCAAAGGAAAAAAGATAAGATGGAATAATTTATGTCTTGGCTTTTTCGTTTTGTTGTTGTTTGTTTTGTGGTGCTGCGGATTGAATCAAAGGCCTTGCACATGCTAGGCAAGTGCTCCGCCACTGAGCTTCACCCCCAGCCCTGTAATGATTTATGTGAAAATGATTTTATTTTTGAGGTGCTGGGCAATCAAACCCAGGGCCCTGGGGCATTTCATAAGCTTGGCAACCACTTTATAATTGGGCCACACCCCGTGCCCTGAAAGTCATTTTTTAAAGGTAAAGATTTTCTCAACTGTGGGATTAAATCATTATTATGATCTCGGTGCCAAGTGAGCTGAGCTAGTTAGCTGCCATGCTGAAGAAATTATGGGTTTGAACCAAGTGAGCTGGTTCTTCCCAATGCATGCCGCAGGGACCAATAAATTTCATGACTAATAAAGAGTGGGAGAAGGGATGGAGAGAATGGCAGAGCACAGCCTGGTAGGTCAACAGGGTGACCTGCATAAATAAAAGATAGCTAGCTTACTGTCACTATAATCCACCTTAAGGCATGCAGTATCACAGGCTCTCAGAAGAAATAATTGACGGTCCCCAACAAAACCCATGCTGGGCCATAAATCCTTTATGCCTAAGCCAAGAGTTTAATGTCTGCTTTAAACTGAATTCTACTGATTTTAAGACTGAACACTAACCACGAATTGCTGAATATGACTCTAAAACAAATGGCAAATCCAATTTAGAACCTTGTATTGTTCATTCCATGATTTCAAAACAAGGAAGAGCCCACTGGCCTCCCAGCCAGCTTCAAATGAAGACAGACTACAGAAGCATACAGAGACGGTATGCTTGGTAAGTATTCACAACCGGAAACCGCCAGACTTTCCCTATAAAGCCAGCCATATGACATTAAGTTAAATGCTTCTATTTTAAAGTCATTAAATGAACTCTTTTCTATTATATCACCTTTGGTATTTGTTCCATAAACTAGACCCTGGGCAATGATTTTGAGTGAATTAAGAAGTGAACATTCAGGGTGGAGTGGTGGCTCAGTGGTCGGAGTGATTGCCAGTGTTCAAACCCCAGCACCACATACACAACTAGGTGTCGGAGAAACAAAGGCCAGATGAAAAAATTGATTCTCTCTTTCTCTCTCTCACTTTCTCCCTCTTAAAAAAAAAAAGTGATCATTCTTAAGTTGTGGACACCAAATACAACACACATATTAAGATATAAGTACTGTGGCAGTCATCATAAATTCACAAAATTGGGCCGGATCTCCAGGGATACAGGCAGGAGGTTTGGGTGTCCTCTCTTCCTTTCTCTGGCCTGTCAATGAACTCCTACCCCCCTTGATCACCCATCAGCAGATACTGGCTGAATGGCTGAATAAGGAAGGTTAAAGACTAAACTAGCTGGGCATGGCGGCGCATGCTTGTAATCCCAACGACTCAGGAGGCTGAGGCAGGAGGAGCACAAGTTCAAAGCCAGCCTCAGCAACTTAGTAAGGCCCTATGCAATTTAGCAAGACCCTGTCTCAAATTAACAAAAAGGGGTAGGGGGCTGGGGTTCAATGGTTAAGTGCCCCTGGATTCAACCCCTGGTTCTATTCAACCCCTGTAAACTATGCTTACAGAGAGGGAAAGCCCTGGCAGCACCTTCTGTGAATGCACTCATCCACAGGACTTCACAAAAAAGAAATAGCTAGGAAAAAATATCTAGGAAAAAGAAAATCAAAGGAAAAGAAAATCATAGAGTCTGATCTAGATTGAGTTGTAGCACGGAGGATCCCATGTGGAATAAGCCCCAAGCATGCCAAGAATATTTTGTACCACATTACAAATGCAAACCAGCTCCCAAGCAGATGGAATTCAGAATTTTATAACTCCATAAATCTGTCTCCCTCTTATCACAGAAACTGCTTTAACTATTCAAAGCAAATGCTTAATAGTTTCCTATTCTTGATGTTTAAAGCCTTTTTAGAAAGTAATATGAATTTGAGGGCAGGGATAGGGGTGGGGTGTAGCTCAATGGTAGAGAGCATGCTTAGCATACACAAAGTCCTGGGTTCAATCTCCATCAAGAGAGATGACAGAGAGAGAGAGGGAGAGAGAGAAGTGCAATATGAGTTTGATCTGTAATAGATGCTTATTAAATATTCAGAACCTCTACTTAAGCAATCACTTTGCACTACAAGTAAAATCCTTATAGAGAACTCCCTGAGAAATCCAGTATTTTGTCTTTTAATGAAATTGAATTAAAAGTGAATAAGCGGACTGGAGCGGTGACTCAGCAGTTACGGTGCTTGCCTGGCATGCACGAGTACACAGGTTCAAACCCCAGCACCATGTACACAACTAAATGTCAGAGCAACGGAAGTCATGTGAAAAACTCAATAAAAACTGATTCTCTCTGTCTCTCTCTCTTAAAAAAAAAAAAAAAAAAAGTGAATAAGACAGGGGCTAGAGCGGTGTCTCAGTGTTTGGAGCACTTGCCTGGCATGCATGAGGACCTGGATTTGAACCCCAGCACCACATACACAGCTAAGTGTCAGAGAAATGGAAACCAGATGAAAAACTTAGTAAAGCTGATTTTCTTTCTCTTTCTCTCTCTCTCCCTCTTTGCCTCTGTCTCTTAAAAAAAAAAAAAAAAAAAAACAAGCACAGTGGTACATGTCCACAATCCCAGCTACTGGGGAGGCTGAGGCAGGACGATCGCAAGATCAAGGTCAATCTTGGCAACTTAGTGAGACCCTATCTTAAAATAAAAAATAAAACAGTGCTGGGGGTGGAGCTCAGTAGTAGAATGCCTTTGGATTAAATCTTCAGCATCCCTCAAAAATTAATTAGTTAATTAATTAAAGTGAATAAGACATCTCCTGATGCTGATGCAGAGACAGGAGAATAATGTCACAAGAAAAAACAGCACTTTGCACAGGGCCACCCCCCACTCCCACTCCTTCCCTTTCCAGCCTGCTAGATCCCTCCTCTCCCCATTAGGGATTGAACCCAAGGTGTTAGCAAGCTAAGCAGATAGGTGCTCTACTGAGCTCCACCCTCAGCCTCTACTGTATCTTCTCCTGTTGCTCTGGTGGGCAGTTTGGCAGCTTGGAGGGGTTTTTAGCCTTGAGGCATCAATTGCTTTGTACTTTAGGTTTCTGGATTGAGACATTCAGGCAGGGAAGGGGGACAAAGGATGAAGGACACTTGAAGGGTAATTGCTACTTGGTGGCAAAAAAAAAAAAAATAAGGAAAAACAGTAACAAGACTGCAATTAGCCTCTGTTCATCCATCTTCTGATCAAATGGCACCCTGTTCTTCATGGTACCCTGATGGTACAGATCAGCCTCATGATCTGGGGCAAAAGACAGCATTTACTATTTAAGCTCATTCATTATCCCGAGTGTGTGCTACAACAGATGGACAAAGCATCCTTCTTATAAAAGAGAAACAGCTTTGCAAAAAAGAATTCCGCTGGGCTGGAACGGTGGCTCAGTAGTTACAGCGCTTGCCTGGCATGAAAGAGGATGCAGTTTCGAACCCCAGCACCACATACACAACGAAGTGTCAGAGCGACAAACGCCACATGAAAACTAAATAAAATTGATTCTCTCTTTCTCTCTCACACTGTCCCTCTCTTTAAAGAAAAAAAAAATCTGCTCAATAGTGGCAGAAATCTGGAGACCACATTTGGTAACTGTTAAATTTGATTCTGATGGCTAGCTTTGTTACCGGCAAAGGGAAGAGAAAGGCAGGATAGGGAGGGGGTTTTATTTATTTGCTTTGGTTTTTGGTTGTGTATTGTATTTTTTTTGCATTTGCTGGGGATTGAACCCAGGGGTGATCTATTACTGAGCAAAAACAAGGTCTTGCTAAATTGCTGGGGCTGGCCTTGAACTTGCATTGTCCTGCCTCATTCTCGGGGAGTTGCTGCGATCGGGTGTGCGCTACCACAACTGGTTTAGACCCTCCAATCCTGCCACTTGTTTTCTGCCGTAACCACAATGAGAACATCCAGAATATTCTCTGCAGAATTTTACAGATTGAGTGTGTAGCCAGCCACACTTAATTTTTTCTCTCCGGCATAACTTTGTCCTTGAAATGAAATCTGCCTCTTAAAGCTACTGAGGACTGTCCACCTCAGCCATCAGAGCTGTATGCAGGGCAAAGTGGCTGATGAGTTGGGGCTCATTTCTGTGTTAGATCAGGAAGTACTAAATACATGGCTAGGACCTGAGTGAGAACATGGGTGATCGGGTGATTCAAGCTGGCCAGCAGACGAAGGGAAGGGGTCGGAGCATTGAGGTTGACATGGATGTAGAAATCTACAAGGCAGGAGAAGCATGTCCTGCACCTTTAGGCCACTTTAGTACCTTTTTAGCCACTTTTTGTGGGTGACCTTCTTGACCATACCACATATTTTGGATACTTAAACTTACATTGCATAAGAGGCTCTCTTTTACGACTTCTTTCTTTAACATGTCATTATTTCGCATCCCGTAAGCATGGAAGGGTGGGTGGAGCCAACTTCCCCAAATTGGGAAGGAGAAAATTCACACAAAAAAACCCAAAGAGATTACTACATACTGAGAGTCTTTGTTGAAACTAAGGCAAATTGTAATGCCAATCTTGAATTAAAAAAAAAAAAGTTCCTATGCTCACCCACCAACACCCTACACTGCTACTTCACTTTTTTAATCATAAGTAAGGCAGATGCCCAGCTTCAAAAGCCAGGACATACAGGCAAGCTAACAAGATGCAAATCCTGTTCAATGTGGCTAAAGCCTTTTTTATCCTTAAGCAAAGGCCCAGAAAACATATTCTATTTGGTGATTTTGTAATATGACTTCAACACCATTGCAGAATGTGCAACACTAATTTAAATAAATTGCATGTAGTCAGCAGAAGACACAGTTCTTTGTTTAGTCTGAGGCTGTTTTCATGATTAAAGAGACCTGATCTCATCCTCTTAATTAATGCAAAGCTCAAGGATCTCTATCATTTACCCTGCAGCAATGCTCCCATTATGGGTCATTTTGGAGCTGCCCAAGGTCACTGTTGAACTGGCTGGTAGCTGGGGAAGGAACACTCTGGGAATAGAGCCACGCACCCAATGGGAGACTTGGCGGTAGGTGGCAAATGCCACTTCACTCAGGTCACATTGAATGAGTGAAGAACACACTTTTTACTGCCCAAAGAAGCAAATGTCAGGTCAAGGAACCATCCCGATTCTCTCAGAAATTGTATCTGAACCACTGAAGAGGTTCTGACCACAGCCTAGACTTGATGCCCCAGCTGAGAAGGGACTTTTGAGGAAATCAATAGGTAGAGAGAAGGATGCGCACTGATGTACCAGCAAGACTTGAAAATTTCTTCCAGCCTTATCCTCTGCCTTCTGAGTTACCGTACTCTCCAGATCATAAGCAGGGGGTTCGACACATGTTTGTTGGGGGCTGGCGCTGTGGCTCAGCAGTTACAGCGCTTGCATGGCATGCACAAGAACATGGGTTCAAACCCCAGCACCCACGTACACAACTGTCAGAGCAATGAAAGCCATGTGAAAAATCTCAATAAAAATTGATTCTCTCTGTCTCTCTCTCACACTGCCCTTAAGAAAGAAAGAAAGAAACATATTTGTTGCATAGATCCTTGTTAGCTGAAAGAATGGGGTATGGGCTTGAAAAATATCTTTCCTTCCTTCTACCTAACTGGTCAGAACTAAAACTAAACTTGCACTAAGGTCTGGGGGTGAAGCTCTGCGACAGAACACCCCCCTAGCATGCAGGAGGCCCCAGATTCTATTCTCATCACAAAAAAAAAAAAAAAGACCAAAAGTTACTCTAATTTTTACATTTTTGGTTTTGTATCAGATTTCTCTTTTTAGAAATTTGAATCTGAGACACGTTCCTTTATGTTTGTTCCTGAAAGTCAGCAATGAGTCCTAAAATGTTATTCCTGATCTCAGTGGGAAAATAAGTGGGTCAGGAAGACTTCATGCCTCTCTCAATATTTAGATTAAGTCAATGAGTACATTTAAACTGAAAAAAGAAATCTCTGAAAAGGCAGACATTCCGAAACCTGAAAAACATTTACTCTAAGGAGATGGTGATTTAAAAGGATAATCGCCTCCCAGACTCCAGCGGCCTCCCACCTAGTCCTACCATTGCTCTGGTTTCAGAAGTCAGCAAGTCTTAGGTTGATTGATTTCTCAAGTGTCCTAACTTAACAGTGATGCTGACAGGGACAGCATTTTTGTTTAACCTCAAGGACGCTTTTTTTTTTTTAAAGTACTGGGGATGGAACACAGTCCTCCTCACACATGCAAAACAAGCACTCCACCTCTCATCGTACTCCAGATCCCAAGAACACATTCAAATCATCCAGGGCCCGCCCTTCCACAAACAAATTTCACACAGACTTACAGTATGTTAGAAAAAAGGAAAATACTGAAAATCTAGGGAGAGGATACTATGTTCGATAAAGGCAGGATGTACAAAAATAATAGTTTTAAGTAGGAAGGAACCATTATGAGTAAAATAAAATGCTTGTCAACAAAAACTAAGCTTTGCCAGGCACAGTGGCATACACCATAATCTCACTTGCTCAGGAGGCTGAGGCAGGAGGATACCAAGTTCAAGCCCAGCCTCAGCAACTTATTGAGGTCCTAAGCAATTTAGTGAGGCCTTGTCTCAAAAAAACAAAAACAATAAAGGGGCTGGGGATATAAGGCAGTGGTAAAGTGCCCCTGGGTTAAATCTCTGGTACCCAAAACAAACGAACAAAAATCTCAGGTTCAAGCTGGGTATGGTGGCATATGACTGTAATCAGATACTCTAGAGGCTGCGGTGGAAGATCTCACATTCCAGGCCAGCCTCAGCAACTCAGAGAGACCCTGTCTCAAAATACAAAGTTTAAAAAGGGCTGGGGATGGAGCTCAGTGATAGGACACCCCTGGGTTCCAGTATCACCACCACCAACAATAAAAAGCCCTGTTTCTGAGGTTGAACTTTCACCAAAATCTCAAAAAATCACATAAAAAGCTGAGTAGCTGATAAAGAAGGACTCAGTGTCACTAGATTTACCAACCCCTCCCCACTAATTTTCTCTGTACCTGTTTATCCGAAAAATTGCACTTGTCAATTCTTTTAACTCTAAGACCAAATACCATCCATGTGAAGAGCTCTATCATTTCCTTCCAGAGAAAAGAATATATTAAATTTACAGATGACTGGAAGGGATTCTTCCAGACCTGCCAACTAGCAAGTCAGTCTTAAAATCTAATACCTAAGAACCTAAGAACTGCGGAAGTTCCTTGGTAGCTGAGAGGGGTCAGTTCCACGGCATCCCCACCCCTGGGGACGTCAAAATCTGGTGATATTTGAGCCTCTTATAGAAAATGGCATAGTTCACATACAACCTATGCAATTTTCTCCTGTATAATTTAAATATAGGTATTATAAGATTAAGTATTAAAATTAGGTATTATAAGATTACTTATAATACTAGCACAATGTAAAATGCTATGTAAATCATTGTTAAACCATATTGTTGAGGGGATACTGACAAGAAAAAACCAAGTGTACGTTCAGTACAGACAAGAAATCCTGATAGGCCAAACACACAACATACACCAGCAACAACACAGCTTTTTCCATCCCAAGTTGTTTGAACCCCAGGATGCGGAAGCTGCAGATGGAACTAACTACAATATGGAAGACAGAGTTAGATGGGACCTCAGT
>PVKS010017974.1:0-35638 GCA_004027875.1 Aplodontia rufa
ACTTCGTGTACTCATGCTGATGGAGAGTGGTCTGCGTAGGGTGGAAGAGAGTGTCCCTTGACCGGGAGTACTCTTGAAGCTGCTTATAAGTAACCTCTTCTTTGGGATGGTTTGTTTTCTGAAAATTTGCTCTTTGAATGTCATCTGTGTCCTTATCAGTGTGACCACCAATTTCTTGCTTTCTTCCAATGCCCTCTCTATATAATATCCTACCCTGCTGTGTGCATCAGCAATATTTAGGTAACGGTACACTGGTAAATGTGTAACAACTGGCTTCCTAGGGAGAGAAGAGGAAATACTGACTTGAGTTTGCTGATTTCCATGGTGCAAATTCTCCTACCATGGCTAATTTCTAGCTGTCACCATGAAGTCAATAAATGTGGAGTGGAGATATGGGCTGTAGCACATCATTGTATAGTCTGTTCATCTTTTGGATCTGACTGATGCCAATAACCTCAGGAGCACAGAAAATAGTAATGAAATAATTAGAGTGATGAGTTTGGGTATTCATTACCTTTGCATTAAATAGAATTTGTTTACTTGAAAATTTATACAATTCAATTGTTACTAGTGGTTATACTTGATAATCATCTTGCAAAATTCCTAAAATATTAAAAACCAGAATACAAGGTAGCTCTAGTGAACCACTGGGTTTTAGGCTGGAAAAATAAAAGATTGAAAAGGAGAAATGAAAGAGCACATTTAGTACTGAAGTACTAAAAAACTTCTATGCCATTCAGACTTTATGATTGACTCCTTCTGAGCCTTGGGTCATGAGTTCATAGAAATGACCTGGTTGATGTTGATCAGAAGTCTGGAGTGCAGAGACAGATGTGCTGGGTTCCAGGTCCAGCTTTACTGTTTGCTAGCTGGGTGACCTCAAACAAGTTATCTAGCCTCTCTTGGTTTGTATCTCACTTGTAAGTGGACACAATGAACAGTATCAGCTTCCTAAAGTTGTTAGGGAGATTATATGAGATAATGTATTCAAAGTCCTTGACTCACTGGGCCATGTAGTCAACTGTCAATAAATGGTAGCCATCCATTTCTAAATGTCCACAGTAGCTGCAGTAAAGTGATTCATGTGGACACTGATTGTTAGAAACAATCTTCCCTGTATGGTCTGACCTCCACTTCACCATCAGTCCCTCACATCGGGCTCAGCCTCAAGGGAAGGGACCCTCCTCTCTCCATGACTGCTGGAAAAAGCTGGTCTCACAGGATGCAATTCAAATATGGGTAACTCCTCTTTCACCATTAAGTGCTACTGTCTCTCCAGGTCTTATTTTAAAAAGTAAGTGTCCCTTAGAGGATGTCGTTAAGACTAATACTTTGGTATGAATGAGACAACCTGAACCCAGGGCTGTGCAGGGCTTCTTGGGAATCCAAGAGGCCTGGCAGCAGATGGAGGGAGATAAGGGTGGGCATGAGGTGCTGAGGTCTTCACATGCCTGTCCCTATACCACCTCCCCTGGGGTTAGCCTGTTCCCAGGTTGACCAGATGCCCCTAAAAACAAATCCACTTCAATCTTTTCCTGTTCTCCCAATTGCTCCAGGACGAGGACCCAGTTGATTCTCAGGTTCACCATCTGCTGCTGAAGTGGAAACACTGCTCAATATTTTGGGACATACTTCTTATTCTGAGGACCCTAAGTTTGCAGGTGATTGATCTGAGTTCTACCTGTGGCCTTGTTACTTGATGTGTGACATAGAGAAGGAGAAGTCCTGCCTGGGAATTTCTTTCTTTCTTTCTTCTTTCTTTCTTTCTCTTTCTTTCTTTCTTTCTTTCTTTCTTTCTTTCTTTCCTTTTCTTTCTTCTTTCTTTCTTTCTTTCTTTCATATATTTAAGATACTGATGAAGATTAACTTGAGACTCAAATGAAAGAGCCCTTGGGAAATAATAAAGCTCAAACATACTTTTTGGATATCATTTTCTATTCCCAATTTATTCTGTTTGCTCCCTTTTCTTTAATTCTTCACATGTGGCTATGGGAGCACCGTAGATGGAAGAAAGAAAGTAGCACATATCCTCCTGCTCGTTGTCAGGGTTTCTAGGAACCAGCATGCAAGACCCTGTCTGGAATCTCTTCTCACAGTAGTCTTGTGTGCAATAATGACCTGAAGTTATTCCCAGGTTGGCTCAGCTACCTTGGCACAAGAAGGCAAAGGTGATGTTTGCAGGTGCCCTGTGGCCTACGAGTGTTAGTTATATGGTTTTTGAGGTTTTGTTTGTTGCTCTGGGGCATCTGTGATGCTATACAAACATTTTCAAAATGGTAGAGTATCAGAAGCCAGGGGAGGAAGGATGGCTTCTACAGGCATCAGACCTAGAACCAACCAGGTTTTGGATTACAGAAAATGTCTGGGGACTAAGAGGGAGTCAAGCAAGCCTATTTCTCCCAGCATTCTAACCAGCCTCAGGTCCTTCCTCGACCATTCTTGTGGTTGTCAGTGGGAAGCTAGTGCCATGGGGGAGCATGTCCCATAGCTCCAAGAGCAATCATGACACAACCCTTTCCATGTAACTGCATAACCTGCTTTTTGCTTCAGTCTAACCAAAGTTTGCTACCAACTCAGGGCTCTGAAAGCATGGAGTGTGAGCCCCAGGATCCCAGCAATTATTGGGTGACTCAAGGGGATAGTGTTGTCAAATCTTCCAAGGACTGGCACCTCCTTCTTGTACTTGGGGGGTGGGTTAGCAGCAAAAGTGGCTGGTGAATTACTCTGTTGTTGTGGGGAAGGTGTTGTGTTTCAGGATGAATTATTTTTCATGCAGAGAAGATTGCTGATGGGCAGCCAGGGCAATCTGCCTCAAACTAAGTACTCACTTGGAGGTCTGCCAGGATCCAGCAGAGGTGAGGGAATGGTTGGCTAAAGGCTTGCAGGGCCCAGTGAGTGCTTCGAGGGTCTGAGTGCAATGCTTCCATGGTGCCTGAAATGTGGCAGAGGGGAGGAGCAGATACAACCAAAGGGAGGGAGGAAAGGTTCCACCAGGAAGGCCTAAAGTATCCAACTTAGAACGGAAAGGCAAAGGTGGCCGAACATACTTTTCTTTCTTTTTTTTTTTTAACAAATGCACGAGAAATTTTCACAATAAGGAGCTGATACTCTGACAATAAGACATGAGAAAGCAGCCTACGCAGAGGTAAGTTGGATTTCCATTCTTTTTCACTCCTACCATCCTGAACGTGCACCTGACCAATGGTTGAGGTTGTGTGGTAAATGGGGCTCTCACAGCATTTTAGAAAGTTTGGAAAGGAACGGGGGGGCCACCCCCCGTGTTTGAATGACAGGACCAACTCTCTAGGTCCGAAGTCCTGGGTGTGGCCCTCTGTGTTCTTTGACGCAGAATAATGGTTCTGCTTCAGGAAATATCAAGGACTAAGCAGGTCCTTTGCTTGATGCAAATGGGCATCATTTTAGTGATAGCACTGATGGATTTTGTAACTTGATAATAAAACTCTAAGGCGGGAGCACCCTCCCAGAGATGGGAGATGAAATTTTTCTTTTCTTTTCTCTGCTGCTTCTCTTTGCCTGCATCTTGCCTGCCCTTGGGTAACATCATCTACCACTTGCTCAACAGAGGGGAAAGCAGTTTTCAATAAAGCACCAAGAATTTGAAGACTTTGCTTCTGTAGGGAAAAAAAAAGGTATGTCCTGGGAATAAGGCCACAGGATCCTGAAGAAGGAGGACTCAGCTTCTGACCACTTTCCTCAGCCCCAGGTGGACTCAGAGAGCTCAGTGCATGAGGGCACCTCCAGCTCAGTCCTCCACCTGCAGAGGAGACAATGTCCCCTCATGTCCATGTAGCTTAGCTTTGACCCTGAGGCTCCTGGCAAGGTGGCAGTTGTGTCAGGAAGATCTGTCACTGAGCTGGCCAGGTCCCCTCCCCAAACCTAACTGCCCTCTCACATAACTCCCCCCTGACATTGACTGAAAAAAGATGGAAGAAACTAATTTGGACAACCCCAACAGTGTGCTCCGTTTGTAAACAGTGGAGAAAGGATTTGGGGGTGGCGGGAAATAACTATACTGATCAGACCTTACAAACATTCTATCAGACTATGCCAACAAACAGGACAGGTACCACACCAAGATCTTGAATCACAAGATGTTTACATGATATAATGCCTGTGGCAGACAAATACTAAATACCACGAAGCACCTGAGACAAAAACAAACAAACAAACAAAGAGAAGAAGGAAGGAGAAGAATAAAAAGGAGTCTGGTGTCCTGACGTCAGGAGGCCTGAGGCTCACAGACTGCGTGTGAGTGTCCAGTGGCTCCAGGCCTCACATCTCAGCTTCTGTGGAGTGGACTTCCGTCGCAGTGATAGCGATCCCGATGGCAAGGCTGCCATTGTCAGAGAAGAGCTGGGCCAGGGAGGTGTTAAGGACAAGGCAGTCCCCGTCTGTGATGACCGAGTCCACGCACTCCAGGACAGACCTGGGGGTGGCCTCCCATTTGAGGCGCCGATGGTTTCTGTTGAGCTCCAGGCGGTAGGTGAAGCAGTCGGCCTGGGTGGGGGTCCCGATCAGCATCATGGTGGCAAAGAACTGGGGGTGCCCTTCATGCCTCTCCTGCTTTCTAAGCACCAGCAGGAAGTGGTGGCCGAGGCAGGAGTGCATGATGATCCAATCGGCCGGTGCCGGCAGGTGCATGTCTGTGGCCAGGAAGACTATTTCTGCTCCCTGAAGGATGTCAACCCTGTGGATCTGCCGCAGATGGGGCACGACCACCTCCAGGTGGCCTTCCCACTGGCAGGAGAACAAGGGGCACATGCAGGGCGTCACCTGGGTGGCATGCAGCTCTGCCTCCTGGTGGTGGAGGTGGTGGGGGCAGGCGTGGTGACGCGGGTGGTGGTGGTGGTGGTGGTGTCGGTGGTGGTGGGGGAGATGGTGAGGGTGGAAGCTGCCTGGTTCTGCAGTGCTCTGAGTGATGGCGCGTCTACTGGACACATACTAGAAAGAAAGAGAATACCATTAGTGGGTCATCAGGCCCATCTCTGTCCCCGGCTGCGACTCCCTTGGTGTTCGAAATATTAAAAGCAGACTGTCCAATGCCGGCAGAGAAAAGTTCATTTCTTTAAAAAATGAGAGACATTGTGGGTGCCTGGGGAGGTGGAGGGTTAAGATTCTGGAAACTTGGGCCAAGAAAATGCACTATTTATGTCTTTCTGATGCTTTAATAAGATAGCCAAGCAAATAGCAAATAGGCAATTTCCCCTCCAATAACATTGTACAGTGACAGTCGTCAATCATGAAGAACACCCCTCCTTTGGTTGTTTCTGTTTTGGCTTGTTTGATACTGTTAATATTTTTGGCAGAAAATGGCAGTCAATAGATTTTTTTCCTATGTTATTGTTGCTATTATTTTTAGAACAAAATTTCAGTAATACCTGTTTGTCCCCCCTATATCTAGGGGTCGTACTGCTTTGGGCACCCTTCTCCCAAGTCCTAAGGCTACCAGTGGGATGCAGAGACAACTTTGCACAGTTAGGTCCCAGTCGCCAGGGACGAAGTCCCACCTGTGACTTCTGTCACTGTTTTATCCCATGCAAATTCTAGTCCTGTTTCTGGCTCTCTGCTCCAGGGAAACTCCCAAGGGACTCACCGGCAGTTACCTCCACTGTGACAGTCTCCTGACCTTTTGTTCCTCTGGGTGGTATGCTCACAAATGCCCTTAACAACATAGCACAAGGATCTGTGATGGGACCTTGTGAACAGGCATCCCTCAGCACGTCTTGAGCACTGCTACAGCTAGGCCCTGCAGGCGTCAGCAATACAGCCGTGAGCAAAACAGACACTGTGTCTTGGTGTGGGTGGTACAGACATTAATATGCTTCTAATCAATTATACTTTTGACAAGGGTCCTCCTTGTGACATGAGGACTATGATTCATATTGTTCAGCTGAAGAACCAGGCTTCAGTAGTAATGTGCCTGAGTTACAGAGCTGGTAAGCAATAGATGGGATTGGTTTTCACACCTCCTGACTCTGAACACAGGAGCATGTACCTCACCCCAGGGCAGCCTGCCTTCAGCTTCCTCCCTTCTTCATTCCTGAGTTCCTGTGGTCTTTAATTAGCCTGCAGGATCTGGGCCATTCAGTGGAGGTGGCAGCCTTAGCCTGCACTCCAGAAATGAGACCCTCACTTGACAGTGGTTTCCTAGCTACCCTCAGGTCATCCCTTCTGCCCTAGTTCTCCAAGTGCTTTCTGGACTTCAAGTGTCTCTGGCCACCTGCCTTTTTGCCTTGCATCAATTCATTCCCCAAACATAGAAGGTCTTTTACCCTCACCACGTTGGCTACCAGAATTCCTCTCTCCGCCAGCTCACTGTGGCTAGCTGCAAGGGGCAGACTGGCTTCCCTTTTAGAGCATGCACACACACGTGCATACACACAGCACACATGCATGCATGTATGTGCATATACACGTGCATGAAGTTGTGCATGCACAACTCTATGATGCAGGTGCCCAAGTGTGTCACAGGTGTGTGACATATGTACTCATGCAACACACATTCATACATGCACTGCATGGAGAAGGCCACCTGGAGGTAGAGGTGACCTGGAGGCAGGTGGGCACAGGGTGAGCTCTGCCTTTGGAGTTGTTAGCTGCAGCCTCCAGGGTCTGTGTCCTCCCACAAGAAGTACGAGCTATGGGGCTCCTCCAGCAGCTCCTGCCTGCCTTTGATGGCAGCCTGCTGCCACCATCCTTACCCCCAAAGGGAACATTGTGTCTTCAGGCTGGGAGGACACAGGATATGTTCCGGAATTCTGCTAGTAACAAGTTAGCCTTTAGTGTTAAATACAGGGAAGGGTGCTAACTAGTATGTAGCATCTACTAAGTGTAAGGCACTATGGAAAGTAAAATTTTTAAAATAATAAATTGTTTCACAATAAAGATCAGTTTCTTTTTCTTTTTTTATAAATAAAATTAAATCTCTTTGAGTTCCCATCTGCCTGCTGGCAGACTAAACCATTTACTCACTGGTAAAGGGGAGGTTGCTCCCAACCTCTGGGATCAAGGACTCATCAGCAAGGCTTTAGGGCCCCTCCATGGTCTTTCCAGAAGTCTGCAGGCCTGGCGGGTGGTCTGCTTCTACTGTGCTCTGGAGGGCCTAGTTTTGATCTCGGACAGAAAACCCTCAACACTATACCCACCCAGCCTCTCAAAAGACCCCTCTCTCATGTGGGCTTTCCAATAATCATGAGAGAAGTACTTTATGCTTGTCTCATTGATGAAGAAACTGAGACACAGAGGGATTGAATCGCTTGCTCAAGGTCACAGAGGTCATAGGGATGAAGCTGGAAATAGAGTCCAGAGAAGTTAAAGTGGACAGAGGTTGTAGCCTGGGAAGAACACGGGCTGGCTAGATGTCAAAAGATTTTCCCTGCTTACTTGTCCAGCAGCCTTGATGAAGGCAGCTTTTTATTGACAAAAATATTTACCTCAGAGGGTTGTTAGGGGATCACATGAAATAATTCCTATTGGATGGCATTGAAAACTTAGTCAAAGGGCTGGAGCGGTGGCTCAGTGATTACACCACGTGCCTGGCATGCATGGGGATATGGGTTTGAACCCCAGAACCATGTACACAACAAAGCGTCAGAGCAATGAAAGCCACATGAAAAACTAAATAAAATTGATTCTCTCTTACTGTCTCTCTTTAAAAAAAGGGGGGGGTGGGCTAGAGATGATGTGGCTCAGGGATTAAGCACTGCTGGGTTCAATCCCTGGTACCAAAACAACAAAACAAAACAAAAAACTAAGTCAAGTGTTATACCAAGATGATCTTTCCATTCAGATGTGGTTGGGGTGAAGACTTTGGTGGCCTGCTGCTTTAGTCCCTGCCTGCCTGACTTCAAGCACAGAAGCAACCTGGCTGAACACACCACCATAAGAGCCCGGAGAGCCTGAATTTGCCTTGGCCTGACCCATGACGACAGAATGCCCTGAATTCCCATCTCCTAAATGGCCTCTGGCCTGGTTATCTTCCATGAGCTCTTCCCCAGTCCATTTTCCATCTTCTCTGTTCTGATCTGTGCAGCCAGCATCAGAGATGTGAAGTCACAGTAAGGAGGGACCAGGGAAGAAATACCTTGACCTCCTTTATCCCTCCCTCCAATCTGTAACCAGGCGCCCGCCAGCAAAGGGAGTCAGGATTGCAGGGAGCAAGGGTTGGCTCCTTTTGGAAATGGTATCTGTGATGCAGACAGGTGCAGAAGGGATGTCCATTTGCATTCAAATGTCTCTTTTCCCTCCCGTCAAAGGGTGAGCTTTGATGGGGCTTCAGGTGGAGAAGGGAGAGAAATATGACCACAGCTCAGGCTGTTCACCTAACACGTGCAAGGGGTTGAGAACACAGAAGAGAATCCTTGTTCCTGTCTTGCTGGTCCCCTAGGATCATGTGTATTCTAATACAATGCAAAAATGCAGTGCAATAGGTCCTCTGCATCTGTGGATTCTGCATCCATAATTTTGTGTTTGTACTGAACATGTACAGACATTTTTTTCTCTGACACTATACCCTAAACAATAGTCTAACAGTGAATGGCACACCACTCACACGGTGTTAGGTATTCCAAAAAACCTAAAGATGGTTAAAATATTTGGGAGATGCCCATGGGTTTTATGTAAATGCTAAGTCATTTTCTATAAGGGACTTGAACAGCAGAGGACAGGGAGTCCTGGCACCAATCCCAGTGGACGCTGAGGGAGGGCTCCACACACAAAGGGCTCTGATAGCAGAAAGTGGGGGAGGTTGTTCTAGCCAGAGTGAAGTGACATTTTCAGAGTGCAGCATGAAGGGTGAATTCTCTAATAAAATAGGTGAAGGTCTTGCTGACAGGGAGAACAGCAAGGTTGAAAGGGCCAATGTGAAAGAATGCAAGATGTTTAAGAAGTTTCCATCAGATCTGGTGGATGGGCGATCTGGTGGAGATGGACAAGATTTGGGCCTTATTGTCAAATCGAGAGGAGGCTGAGACGGCTCCCAGTGCCCAGTGGGGACCAGCAGGAAGGCCTGAGACTCAGCTGTGCACTTTAAGGTGCCCTTGTCAGTGGCACAATGCCCCCAAGCCTGCAAGCAGAGCCTGCTCCAAGCTAGCACTCAGAATGGGGACAGCAGCCAGTCCCCATCCTGTCCACCCAGTGGAACCGAGTGGTGTTCATTCCACCTCGGCTCTCCTGTTGCCTCCTTTTCTGCCAGCCTTCTTTTGTTTTTTAATTGCTGCTGTATTACAAAGCAGTCAAGGGTATAATCCAAAGAGACTGCATTGAATGACTATGCAAATAGAGTGGGACATTATGAACTCACGGAGACCTGTGCACTTGCTGTGCCCCGAGAAGGCACTAAGAATAAATGCAGACTTAGTTCCTCACGTCTTCCTACTCCATCTTCTGATGCAAAATATGGTTCACTTAAATGATCCTTGGGTGGGGGAGGTCGCAGGTCTGCTGGCAGGGAGAAGGGATTCTTTTAATTGGCAAAATGCTAATCGTTTTCGGAAAATGAATTCTAATCTCTCCATCTAATACAGTGGATGTGTGAGTAATTACTTTCCTTCACTAAACTGTTAATGCAACAGTAGTGATTACACTAATTAAAACTAATGAACTCTTATAGACTGATAAACCCCTCAGTCAGCCAGCAGATGCCTTCCTTCCATTGGTTGTGTTTAACTTCCCATTTGGAAGAGAGATTTTGAATTAACCTTTAGAATAATGTGCAGAATTGGGTTTAGAAATGTTAGGCTTTATAGACTGGGTACAATTCTTTCCCTAAGCATTTGTGAGACCATTTCCATTGAGGGTGTAATTGAATTTAAAAACAGATTCTTTAATTTGATCAGCCACACTCCCATGGTGGGTAATGGCCATAGCTCCAAATCCTGGCTGTCAAAGGAATGTGACATGACCCTGGAATTATGACACGACCCTTTCTCCATGTTGCAGTACCTGGTCGGCAAGCTCACTTACAAGATTGCTTTTCCTGGGCACTTTCTTCCAGGAACACTGCCATGCTAATGTGTTTCTGCAGAAAGAGGATTCTGCACCCAATTTTGAGTGACAGGCTCTTTCTTTGAGTTTGCTCGTGCTTATTTGGATTAATTAACTGAGACTTTTTAGTCCTGGGTGATGGGGGAAAAGGAAGGATGCTATCAATGCTTTTCACACAGGGAGAGGAAGAGCAGGTGGAGGGTAGGGTAACATAATACTTGGGTAGGTGCTATGGTTTGGATATGAGGTGTCCCCAGAAGCTCATGTGTGAGACAAGGTAGGAATGTTCAGAGTCTATATGATTAAATTATGAGAGCTAAAATCTAATCAGTGGATTAATCCATTTGATGGAGTGATATTGGAAAGGACTACCATACTGGGTGGTGACTATAAACAGGTAGGGTGTGACTGGAGCAAAATGGTCACTGGGGGGTGTGACTTTGGGGTTTATATTTTGTCCGTGGCAAGCAGAGCTCTCTGTCTTTCTGCTTCCTGGTTGTCATGAACTGAGCAACTTCCTTCCACCATACCCTTCCACCATAATGTTCTGCCTCATCCTGGGCCCAGAGCAATGGAGTCAACAGACCACAGACTGAATGTCTGCACTATGAACCAACGTAAACTTTTCCTCCTCTAAGTTGTTCCTGTTAAGTCTTTTGGTTACAGTGATGCAAAGCTGACTAAAACAGTAGGTATTAGAGTACTGGGATAAATTCAAGGCCAGAACCAAGTTCAAAGTCAGGTCTGCTAAGCAGGGAGTATGCTTGTGCCAGCTCCAGGCCCCATGTTCTGTGGTCTTTAGAAATTCTGTTTCTGGGAAGGACAGGCAGAGCTGAAGGCTAACTGTGGTCTATTTGGTTTTTGTGGGGTGTCCTTGCTCTCCATTCTCTTCCTCTAAACCTAGTACAACTGTGCATGTGCACACAAAACCCATGGGGACCCTGGAATGCTCCAAAACAGTTAAGAAATAAGTAAAAGTGAGAAAGAAATCAGCAGTGAGGCTTTGTCCTCTGGGACGGGATATCTTAATCTATCTCAGGCTCCTTTCCCCCATACCGGAGTCAGTTTTTAGTTATATTTGGTGGATAGGTAGGTGCCATCTTCATGTGCACAGCATGATCATGTCTGTACCTTTGTTCAAAGTACTTTGGTATGGAGAATGTGAACTATATAGAGATAGATATGTAATGTAGATATATAAACTATCTATATCTACCTAGCTATGCATTTTTTTAAACCATATTCTAGGGCCACCAATTCTTGGGTCAGGAATTCACTGCAAGGTGATCCCCTCACATCTTATTGGAAAAGCTCACACCCCAGAAATAATGAGTACAATCACCTCAATTCCTAGCCATATTTCTGATTCACACCAGATGCTGCTAATTAACACTTCCACTGAGGTCTTCATTGGCGACATTAGTGGCTTGTCAATCAGCATAATGGATGGAGAGAAATGAGTGAGGAATGGCTAACCCAGGTCATGGAGATTTCTTTCTTTATGAAGGAAAGCTTGTTCCCTAAGTGTTCTGTCCAGCTACTGGGTCAGGACTTCTGAGAGTGTGATGCCAACTCTTAGGAGTATTGGAATCTCACCCTGCCATATCATTACATACAAAGTTCCTTTCCTGATCATCAAAATTATGTGAATCGTGTGGGGACTGTCAGGCACACGCAGGGGCCTCAAGTCTTGAGCTGTCCGTGACATCAATTCATTAGATTAGAAGCAAACTGGGCATTACTTTGAATAGAGGAAAAGGACAAACCTATTTAAAACCAAGACCCAAGGATGAAAAATAGTAAAGAGAGCCACTGATATGTTCTCAATATACTGGTCAATGGTCTCAAAGCCTCCTCTGCTGGCCCTCTTATTAATATAGTCCCTGGTTACATGAAGGTCTGGTAAGGAGAATGTGGGTACGCTCTGAGTCTCCAGGCTTGAGATCCCAGGGCACTTCTTTAGTTCCAGATCCCAGGCCTTGGCTGCCAAAGTTATTGGATTTATCCAATGAATATTTTCCTGTTGTTGAGCACCATCAGGACATAGACTCTTTGCTTAAGCTAGTACAGTGCAGATGTTGTAGCACACGTAGATGTATTGAGAACAGCTTCTTCTCTGAGGATCATACTGGTTCTGTTCTTTATATCATTTAAGTGCATCAGCCATTGATCTAACTGGAGTCGTCTGTTTGAGGCAATCAGCGGCTATAAGATCGGGATGCTCCCTCCTTCCCTGGCCTATGAAGTAGTTAGGATCTTCACGTACAGCTCACTACTTATTTCAACCTGCACTGAAGATCACTAGTTGGTTGCCTTCTCTCCTCAATTGGGCCGGAAGTCATTTAGGAGGACCAGTGCCTGGTCCAGTGATGTGCAAATCCATACTTTGCAATGCCTGCCATCTAACAAACTCTCAAAAAGTATATGGTGCTTGAATGAATGAATGAGGGAATGATTCATAAATGGAATCCTGTTCTGGACCAAATGCGTTGGAGTCTCTATCCCCTACCTTTGCTTCTTAGCTTCTGGAAAAACAGGTAGTGTGTATGGACAAGAGAGTCCACAGCTAGGAGCTCATCAGGTTAGTGTCCTAGCAGGTCCTCACCCAGAAACTGACAGGGCTGGGACTAAGAGCCTCCATTTGCACCGACCTGCACCCAGCTGCCAGCATGGAAGTGAAATAAAAGCTTCAAAGATGAAATTTCTATGCAAAAGAGGCACTTTCTTTGCTTTTAATTTTTACAGAGTTTACTCAAAGCCTCAGGCACTCTTTTTTTGATAGCAAATTGTTTCTCAGAATTTGATTGGGAAGATGGATCAACTCTGGCAATCTGTCGACCTCTTGGATGGATCTAAACCACTTACACTTCTGCTCCTCAGAAGGGCCGCTGCCCTAACAAAAACCTGTATCCCTCCACATCTCCTTACTCATTTTGTACTGTCAATCCCTAGGAGGCAATTTCAATGCAACTGAAGTATCTTCTTGTTCCTCCAGCTGTTCCCTCCCCATGAAATAAGCAGCTAATGGGTCATGTTCCACCCAGAATCCCACGTCCTTCTATTTCCATCCAGATAACTGGGATGTGGGAATTTCCTCTCAATAGCCCCAAGTCAGTTTCCAGTAACCTAGGGAATTATCCTTACAGGATGTGAGGTGTGGCCAGTGAGTGACTCTTCTGGGGGTGTAACAGAGCTTGGATGTGTGAGCTGGGATGTCCATTTGTTTTTGCATGAGGGCAATCATAGATAGGATGAAGCCAGACATGGAAGAAAGTGAGACAGGGTGCTGGCTGCGCACAGCTCATTATGAAACCAAGGTACGGTTATTAAGATGGGAGGATAGAACCTATTTGAACAGTCTCCTGCCTTGATTTTTACTTTTAAGTATTAAATACACAGCATGTGGACCTTCACTTGTACTTTTGCTTGGAGCCCTATAAACGATAGGAGCAGATCTGTAGTCGAAGCAAATAGCTAGAGGACTGCTGCTCCTTCTCCGTTTATTCTTTGGCTCTGTGTTTTCATCTGCAAGGCTTGGAGCATGTTAATGAGTCTTGTAGATGAAAGTCTTTTTCTTGAAAGCAGCTTTTTATATAGTCAGACTTTTATATCTGCAATTGGAAAGAGAATCCAGCCTGCAAGAGCAGTTTAAAGGTTAAAATTTGAATACTTTAAGCCTCATTAACTGGGAGTATCTCTGTAGGTTGACATCAGGACCACAGGGTAACTGAGGGAGGTGTGTGTGGGGCAGGCGGTTGCTGAAGACAACCTCTGACAATCAGGTTCTGGGCAATAGTCACTCAATAACAGGTGGTTGTGACTAGAGTCAGTCCCCTAACTATTATGGCTTGGATCTGGAATGTCTCCAAAGGCCCATATGTTCAAGTGTTGGACCCCCCAATTGATGGTGGTATTGGCAGGTGGTGGAATCTTCAGGAGGAGTGGAAAGAAGGTAGATTGTTCTGAGTGTGCCCTTGAAGTCCTGGAAAATTGAGACACACCTCCGCCCCCTACTCCTCTCTCTCTTTGATTCCCAACCATCAGGAAGTGAGCAGCTGTACCAACACATTCCCACCATCCTGATGAACTACGCTGCCACAGGCCAACAGCAACAGAGCCAAGCCACTATAGACTGAAACCTCTAAAGCTGTCAATCAAAGTAAATCTTTCATCTTTTAAGTTGATTATCTCAGGTATTTTGTCACAGTAGCAGAAAGCTGACTAACATACTGACCTTAGAGAGAAGGTCAGAAGCTATATATTGCAAATGCAAACTTTGGAAGCAGGACATGTTAAGGTATGAGTGGGCAGAGGTATGTTCTGGGTGAGAGAATCTGATGTCCAGGTTGCTCTAGGCCACATACCAACCTTGTTTTTCTCAGTTCTTCAAAGGCATCATTTCCAGGAACTCCATAGATTCAGCTCAGTCTGCCAGAACTCTCCAACCTCCCCGTTCCCTACCCACTTGGCTCAGCTAAGTTTTATTCATCTTTTTTTTTTTTTTTTTGATGAGGTCAGGTCTGTCTGCTGCATGGTCCTTTCTAATAAACTTATGCACCATCTGATTTTGGTGGGCCATGAGGTGAGTGCCAGCTGGGTGAGCGTTGTGTCTATTTCTTCCCTGTTGTTTCCCCAGTACCAGCATGGTGCTGGGAAATGGTAGCAGCCCAGTAACTATTGATGGAGAGGATGAGTGACTCCTCCCCACCAGTCCATCACCATCTAACCATACTCACCATACGACTACCTCCACCCTAAGACAAGTCACCCACATTGCCTCTCAGGGCTACTTCAGTAGCCTGCTACTTGGAGTGGGTTGGAGGGCCCCCCTGGAAAGATACACTCACATGCTAACCTGGAGCCTCTGAAGTAACCTTACTTGGAAACGTGCTCTTTGCACATGTGATTGAGATATAATTAAGACTTGAGATGAGATCATCTTGGCTTATCCAAGTGGGTCCTGAATCCAATGACAAGTATTCTTAGAAGAGACAGAGAAGACGATGTAGAGGAGGTGGCCATGGGAAGAGGGAGGCACTGGAGTGATGTGGCCACAAGCCAAGGCAGGCCTGAGCCATCAGAACTGGAAGAAGCAAAGGGGTTCTCCCTTAGAGCCTTCGGAAGGAGCGTGGCCATGTTGACACTTTGATTTCAGACTTCTGGTCTCCAGGCTGTTTCAGAATAAATTTATGTTGTTTTAAGCCACCAAGTTTGTAGTGACTTGTTATGGCAGCTTTAGGAAATTAATACGTGAGTGTCCCTGCATCTGTTCTTACCCTCATACTCTGTAACTTTTCTCACTAAATATTCTAACGGTTTCATCAACCTCACAATGAAACCCAAACTCCCAGGCATGGTCATCAAGAACCAATATAGTCTGGCACCTGCCTAATGCTCCCATCTCATGTTCCTTTCTCCCATACCTCCTCACCCCCTCTGCTTGATGCACACTGGCCTTTTGCAGGTGTTTGAACATGCTGACAATATGCCTGCCACAGGACCTGCCACTGTCCATTCCCTCTGCCTGGCACACTACCAGTTACCCACTTGGCTCACTCCTTCACTTCAGTCACATCTCTCTTCTGCAGTGATTTCTACTCTGACGCTGTCCTTCCCTCACCAACTGAAAACACATTTGAACCTCTGCTTTATTTCACTTCACAGCTCTATCATACAGTGATGGCGCACACTAGAGGACAGAGAGCGTAGGCCATATGTTTACTCTGTGTGCTGTTTGTTGCCCTTACTGCATCATAATTTCTTGGAAATAGGAACTTGGTTATGTTCATTGCTCTGTCTCTGAACACTATTTGACACCTAAAAGGGCTTAATAATTTTTTTTAATAAATAGACAAACTCCTTTGCATCTTAGCCTTTTCCATCGTAGAAGACTGTGTCCCTGGAATGTGGTTGTGTGCACGCTCCTGCCTTTTCTGATCCTGGATCTCTCCACCAAAGACAGCAAAGCTCAGTTCAATTCAGTTCTGATGTGGTGGATTTTTCATAGCTGCTGGCTTCTAAGACCATGGAGCTTCTGCCCTGTAGGAGAACTAGGGAGGAACCGGAGCCCAGCATTTGCTCACATGTATCCCAGTTCCTGGGTGCATCTTTGAATTGCTAGTTTATGGATTCAGAGTAAATTGAAGCTGAGGAAATTCTAATGTCTCTCACTAGACTTTAAAACTGGTCCAGCGTTTGGGGTCAAAAGCAGCTTCCTGGAATATAATATCAGGCCTGTCCCCTCCTGACTGCTAGTCTGTCTCCAAATACCCCAGCATGGATGAATTCATAGTCTTCTAGGCTCTGACAGCAAATCTGTGGGAGAAGCAGGGGTTCACTCTCCCATTTGCCTGGGACCTCAACTCAAAATTCTGATTTCCTTAAGACTTGCCTCTAGCTGGACACAATGGCACATTGCTATAATCACAGCAACTCAGGAGACTGAGGCAGGAGGACTGCAAGTTCAAAGCCAGCCTCAGCAACTTAGCAAGATCCTAAGCAACTTAATGAAACCCTGTCTCAAAATAAAAAAGAAATAAAAAGATATGCCTCTTGCCTGGATAACTTAGAATAAGAATGGTCTCCATGGCAGGAGACACTGGGTCTATCCAGGCCTGGGTGTAGCCCATAGGTCTTTCCCAGGGTAGTTATCACTCCACACCCATGTAATAAGTCAGATACACAAATCTGGAGCTGGGGCTGTAATATTTCACACAAAGGACTATCTTCCAACAGTTGGCTTAATTCCCAAATAACCACCTTTAGAAAATTAGACTTTCATATAAATCTGCCATTAAAATAGGACATGTCATTTAACCAAGGGAGACTGAAAGACAGAGATAATAGAAGAAAAAAAAGTCTACAGTTTTGAAATCAGACCCACTTGGGTATGACTCCTGTACTCATTAATTAACCTCTTTATGTGTTAGTTCCTTCATTTGTAAAGTGAGAATTGTAATAACTCCTACAGTTGAAGTAAGGATTGACTGGAATACAAGGAACACTGTAAATTACTATCTAGCCCAGAGTAAGAAAATCAGTAAGTGGTAGATAATATATAATAATAATAATTATTAGTATTACTATTAAATAGTTAACTGAGGTATCAGCTAAGGAAAATCACCCTACATAATTGCTAGGGTCATGCGTAACCTGGATGACATAATAAAAACATTAATGTCCTTCCAAATCTCCCTTAAAGCTCACTGACAGCTCTCACCCAGGACCAACGTTTTCATTAGCAAAAAGCATTTTTACTAGATATTTCCACCTGGTCACTAGCTGATGGATGCTGGCTACAATGCACAGAGAAATGTGCAAAAAATGATTTTGCTGTATCACTATGATGGGCTGATTCTAGCACTTCTGGGAAAATACCCAGAAGAGGGATAGCTGGGTTGTATGGTGGATCTATTCCTAATTTGTTGAGGATTCTTCACACTGCTTTCCAGGCCAGCTGTACCAGTCTGCAGTTCCACCAAGACTGTGCTCATGTTCCTATCTCCCCACAACCCTTCCAGCATATGTTATAGTTTATATTGTTCATCTTTGTCAATCTGACTGGAGTGAGGTGAAATTTTAATGTGGTTTTGATTTGCATTTCTCTGATTACTAGTGATTTAGAACACTTTCTCATGTATTCATTGGCTTGCTCAATTTCCTCTGTTGAGAAGTTTGTGTTAGTTCTCTGGACCATTGATTGATTGGATTGTGTTTTCGATATCCAGTTTTTTTTTTTAAATAAATTTTGGATATCAGTCCCCTGTTGGAGGAATCACAGGCCATGATTATCTCCCATTCTGAATGTTCTCTCTTGACTGTTATCATCAGTTCCTTGGCTGAGCAAAATCTTTTTAGTTTAATGACATCCCACTCATTGATTCTTGGCTTTAATTCTTTTGCTTTGAGAATCTTGTTGAGAAAGTCTTTGCCTGCTTCCAAATACCGGAGTGTTGCTCCTAATTCTTCTTTTAGCAGTTGTATGGCAGCTGGTTTAATTCCTATTTCCTTGATCCATTTCTATTTGATTTTTGTGCAAGGTGAGAAAAAGTAATCCAATTTCAACCTTCTGTAAACGGCTGTCCAGTCTGTCCAGTACCATTTGTTGACTAGGCTGTCATTCCTCCATGTTATATTTTGACCCTCTTTATCAAAGATCAGATGTTTAAAGTTTTGTGGGTTTGTCTCAGAGTCTTCTATTCTATTCCATTGGTCTTCATGCTTATTTTGATACCAGTAGCATGTTATTTTTGTTAGCAATCTCTGCAATAAAATTTTAGATCTGGCATTGTGAAACCTCCTGTTTCATCTTTCTTGCTTACTAATGTATTGGCTATTCTGGGTTTCTTATTCCAACTGAATTTGTGAATTGCTTTTTCAATACCTATAAAGAAAGATATTGGTATCTTTATGGGGATTGCACTAAATCTGAATAGTGCTTTTGGAAAAATGGTCATTTTAATTATATTAACTCTGTGTAACCAAGAACTTTGAATTTCTTGCCATCTTTTCAGGTCTTCTTCAATTTTTGTCTTTAATGTTCAATACTTTTCATTGTAGAGGTCTTTTACTTCCCTTGTTAGAGTAATTCCCAAGTATTTTATTTTATTTTATTGAGGATATTGTGAATGGGACTGATTTCCTAATTTCTTCTTCTATCCTATTATTGTTAGTGTATAGGAAAGCTATTGATTTATGGGTTTTGATCTTGTAGCTTGACACTTTGCTAAATCTGTTTATAAGCTCAAGCAGTTTTTGGTGGAGTTTTTTTTTTTTTAAGTCTTCCAGATTTAGGATCATGTCATCAGTAAAAAGGAGTAGTCTGATTTCTTCTCTTCCAATTCTTATTCCTTTGATTTCCTTCTCTTGCCTGATTGCTCTGGCTAGGATCTCAAGTACTATATTGAATAAAAGTGGTGAAAGTGGGCAGCCTCATATTGTTTCCAAACTTAGTGGAAATGTTCTCAATTTTTCTCCATTTTGTATTATACTAGGTGTTGGTTTGTCATATACGGCCTTTACATAGTTAAGATTCATTCCTTTGATCCCTATCTTCTCCAGAGTCTTGATCATAAATGGGTGCTGGATTTTATTGAAGGCTTTCTGCACCAATTGTGATGATCATATGATTTTTGTCCTTAATTCTGTTTAAGTGATGAACCACATTGATTGATTTTAGTATGTTGAACCAGCCTTGCATCCCTGGAATGAAGCCTACTTGATCAATCTTTTTTATTGTGTTTTTGAATGTGGTTTGCTAGAACCTTATTAAGGACTTTTGTGTCAGTGTGTCAGGGATATTGGTCTTTAATTTCCTTTTTTGATGTGTTTTTGTTGAGTTCTGGTATCAGGGTTATGGTTGCCTCATGAAAAGTGTTTCGGAGGGTTCCCTCCTTTTTAATTTCTTGAAATAGCTTAATAAGGACAGGTGTTAGCTCCTTCTCATAGAGGGGAATCCATCGGGTCTTGGGCTTTTCTTCTTTGGAAAGCTTTTAATTGCTATATTACTCTCAGTGTCTGTTATTGGGCTATTTAGGCTTTCAATATCATCCTTCATCAATTTGGGAAAGTGTGTTAGAAATTTGTCCATGTCTTCCAGATTATGTTATTTAGAGGCATATCATTTTTCAAAATAGGTGCTGGTAATTCTTTGCATTTCGTGAGGCCAGTGGTGATTGATCCTTTTTCATTGGTGATTTTGTTGATTTGCTTCATTTTCCTCCTTCTTTTAGTGAGATTGGGTAGAAGTACTTTTTGTTTCTTTAAATATGTTTCTGGAAAAAATTATTTTTCAGAAACTCAGACCTATACTGCCCATTGCTCATTTGGCATACAGCTGTTAATATATAATTGACAGATGAAGATTTAATAATGGCAATAATAGGGGCTGGAGTGGTGGCTCAGCAATTATGGTGCTTACCTGACTTGTATGAGCACACAGGTTCAAACCCCGGCACCATGTACACAACCAAGTGTCCCAGCAACGAAAGCCACATGAAAAACTAAATAAAATTGATTCTGTCTTTCTCTCTCTTTCACTGTCCTCCTTTCTTTAAAAAAATATAGCAATAATATTTATGTTGATTTGAACCATAGTTATAAGAACATCTAATCAACTCTAAATGGAAGAGTTCCTGAGGTTGTGGGAAGGCACGGCCACACCAGGATGGCCAAAGTGAAACAGACAATATCAAGTGCTGACAAGGATTGGAGCACTCAAAACTTTGGTGCCCTGCTGATGGAAGTATAAATAGGAGCAATCACTTTGTGAAATGGGCAACATCCATTCAAACCAAACCTTTGACCCAGCAGTTCCACTCCGGGCAGGTACCTGTTGGGAGATCATTCTCCATTCTTTTGCATTTCTGCACTTCTGGTGCTTTGACATTCTAAGAAACGTTAGAATCCACCACAGAATCTAGGTCCCTCTGACTTCCCTGTTTCTCCCCCTCCCAGCACAGGGAGCAGCTTTGCCTTCTCTGCCTAAAGTTTGGACCAACAAGGAAGAAACAATTACCTGTGGTCCCTTCTTCAGTATCCATTAACTAAATTCGTATTGCAGGAAAGAGATAAGTCTTATCAACACATCTGGACAGACTTTCATCACACACCATTGTTTTCTATTTTGATCCCAAAGGGAATCTTTGCTGGGACTTTGTCCACAGTCACTGTATGTTCTCCAAACCCATTGAGCGCTCCTCAAAAATCACTTATGACTCCTCAAGTTTATCTACATTCCCGTCTCTCCTCCTTTCCTATAGAAGAAAGGCGTGTATATGTTTCTGAATGATACTGAACTAGTGGGTAACCACCTTGTGCTATCTTTCCTCATGCTGTGATTTCCCATCTTTTCATTTTAATAAATTTGTATAACTTCTCTCCTATATAATCAGTCTTTGTCAATTTATTCCAATGAACCTTCAGAGGGTAGAGGGGAAATTTCCCTTTGCCCTTACACAGTGAAGGAATTAATTGTCCCTTATTCCAAAATATTATTTCAAAGATGTTTATATAGTGAACAAGCTAAAAGGGTAGCATCTCTTCCTTGAGCAAAGGACAAGTTAGCTTACAGCCTTCGGACAAACTTATGGTATCTGTCTTGAGAGCTAAGGACAGGCAAGTTCATGTATATTGTAAAAGATTAGGATTTTCTAAAATTTTGTAAGGCAATCTATTGTGTGTGCAGGAATCATTTGACCCAATTGCATTACCTTGTGGGAACTGGGTCCCACGGAACTGGTGCAAAAATGTGAATACTCTGGCTACTGCAATTTCTGAGTTAGAAACTGCCCTTCATCTCTGACCTAGGAATCTCATGTCTTCAACCCACATCTGTGAAGTTGTGATTTGCACGATCGTGAGCTTAAAAGTAGTATAAAACCTGAGACCTTCAAACTGCATTCAACATCTGATAGATACGAGTGTTACATGATCAAAACCATGCACGCTGGACTAGAGCAGTTGCGCAGTGGTTGGAGCACTTGCCTGCATGTGTGAGGACCCAGGTTTAAATTCCAGCATTGCATACACAACTAAATGTCAGAGAAACAAAGGCCAAATGAAAACATAAATAAAATTGATTCTCTCTCTCTTAAAAAACAACAACAACAAAAATCCCCATGCTCTGGGTGGTGCTTCTATATGTAAATGTGCAAAGATCCATTGAGGTACGCACTTAACATCTGTCTACTTCACTGCATGCTATACATCAAAGAACAGACAGCAAGGGAAGGAAGGGACGTGGGAAGGGAAGGAAGGGACGTGGGAAGGGAAGGAGCCAAGGAAGGAGAGCGGGAGGGAGGAAAAATGAATAGTAGGGACTAGGCTGCTTTTGCTAAAAGTACTGACTTTTCACTTGGGCCTGCAGATGCCCAATGGGTAACTAAAAGCAGAATAAAAGCTCAGCATTTCTGCCTTAGTTTTGCGTCGGTCTGCTTTCTACCCTTGCTCGACTCTGCACTTAGGCATTTAAATCATTTAAGAACTGTTCGTCTAAAACTGGCAATCTGCCCACTTCGAGACTGAGGATGTCAGGTAGTAGCTAGCAATAAGCAGTGAAATGCTTGACAAGGCCACAGGTTTACTCTCCAAATTTTCTTTAAGCTACTGCCAAGGCAGATAAGCTGTGGAAAAACATTAGTACACAAATGTTGAGGATGAACAAAAGCAAAAGTGATAATGGGGAGGGAGAAAGCCTCAAGAACAAAGGATCTATGGGATTGTCTCTTGACAGGGTTCATAAAGTTCGAGATGAAACTAAAAGCAACTGGCGCCAGGTTTCTACTACCAGCTCAGAAGGGGGTGTTCTTTAATAGCGCAGGCGCACTGAGGTAACTTCTAATTGCTACTGACCCCAATGCTCACATTAACATGGGATTGACTTGTAGGCGAAGCCACCTGAATATGATGGCCACCATGACAGTTCCGGAGGGGACCAACTGAGGTCGTGAAGGAGGAGTTGAACACCTGATTGGTGAAGTCCACTGAGGGAGGACCCCAATTTTTGAATCAGGCATAAAACAGCAATAAATTTGGAGACAGTGTGTCTCCTTTGTCGCTCTGCTCAGCGATGGCCCGCTCTCTCTCTTGAGAGTGCTCTCTGCTTTTAAGCCTTACTCTGCTTTTACCTTACTTTCACCTACAATAAAGTTCTCTTGCATGACCTCTGGTGTCTGACTTTAAAGTTTCATTGGAACACAAGAATGGAGGTTTGGAGTTTCAGCTCCCTGCTTCCCTGTGACAAGGACATCAAGATAAGAGTAACTAAGGTATTTTCAAGATTTGCCCGCACAATCAACTGCTGGCTTTTACAACATTCTGTTTCAGATCCCCTACAGAGGTATCTGCTCCTGTCTTTGCTCTGTACCTTCCAGGAAGAGGAGAGCCTTCCATGTAGATGACCCTTGTGTTGAGTTAACGCCCCTAAGCAAGAGTGGTCATCTCTGCGAACCTGAGCTGCCTCCTTCCAGGAACCCAAGTCTGATTGTGGCTGGATTGGTTAGAGGTCCTTTCCTACTTTTTGCCTTTTTTTTCCCATTTGGCTTTTGGGGTATGTGGCTCGACCTGATTTATCACAACCCCCAAAGCCAGGCTTATGGCCTACGACTATGGTCACAGAAAGAAGGGATGGGATGAGTGTGTCTGGTCCTTGTCTCCAGGTCACCAATAAATAAGCACATCTCACAAGGTCTGAGCAAGAACCCTAGTGGCTCTTTTCTTTTACCTTTTCATTTGCTCCTTTGCTTCTTCTGCTGAAGGCTGCATCTGGTTTCCCTCGATGCTAATAGCTTGGGGGATTGGACAGTGTGGGCAAGAATCATGTCAGAGATAGGAAAGGGGAGAGTAATAGAGGCAGGGCCATGATCTTTTGTCCAGGGAGACACAGGGCCTGGAAACCCAAAGGAAAGACCCTGAAGGTGTCTACTGCATGCCTGGGGAGGCACAGGATTTGTCCTTTGGTCCCAGGGACAGAAGGCTTCTTTCTGAGACTATTAGACATGGGACCTAAGCAGTGAAACCAGGGTCACAGCATGATTGGCAGGTGCATGGGCTCAGCCTGACTGAGCCTCACTGAATAAATGGTTCTGTTTCTCTCTGTAGTGTGACTGCCATCACCCCAAGCTGAGGGACAGCACAGCCATGAAAAGCCACTGAGAGCTCCAAGAAAATCCCCGTAAGCGAGGAGGGGGCAGGTGTTTTATTGACTCTGAATCTTTGCCAGTAGCTGGGTACATATTTAATAAAAATCTTACTCTTGGGGGGAGGCACGGGAAGGCAAAAGGGAGAGTTGCCGCCTCCTGGGCTTGGGAGGTTACATTCCGGTCGGTCCCTAACAATTCATTCATCCAATATTCATCTTTGAGTTATTACAGTCGCCGTGTGTCTCTAAGGAACAAGATTATTAGTGTTGCCAAGATAATTAGTGTATTCTACTTCAAGGCAGTTCACACTGTCCCCATATATGTATTTCCTTCCAGAAGTCACCATGGCTACCTTTCAACATTGGTGCTGTTTTATTCATCTGCTCCCCATTGGAGAGTGCTCACTTTCTACAAGAGTCCCCAAACTCTCCAATTGACCTGGCCTCTCAGTTGGAGATGAAGTCTCCAGTCTCTAGCTCAGCCTCCTTCCAGGCTAGGGTTGCTCCAGCCTGCACAGTCCTGCAGCTCAGGTCACCTCCTGGTCCACCCTGGAGGCTGGCTTCCTTCCTGTTCCCGCTCTTCCCCATCCTAGGGGAAGAAGAGTGCAGTTCTCCCGATGCAAAGCACCTGGCTTTGTGGCCTGCACCTGCATAAATCTACAACTTTTCTCGCAGTTTCACCAGCAGCAAAGCTCTCCCCTCACTACTCTGCTGAGAGTGGGTTCCAGCAAGAATTCTCCACCACTGCAGTGCACATGCGTGGGATCTCCTGGGCATCTTGCTAGAATGCAGACTCAGGTTCAGCAGGTCTGGGTCAGCTCCCAGGGTTGACAAAGCTGCTGGGTCACAGACCACACTTTGAAGAGCAGAGGCTGGACCCACTCTTGCTAGTCTACTTACATCACACTGGCATCCCTGTTTCCCCTGCACAAGGCAGGACATTCCTCTAGGAATCAAATAGCAGGTTCTTAATGACCTCAGACACTCCTCTCTAAGTCTTTGATTCTTTAACAACCTCCAGGTCCCTGCAGGCTCCATTGTTACCTTCACAATGGAGGTAATAGGGCTGCTATTTGCATGGAGAGGTAACTGTGTGATTTCTTAGTCATAGGAGTCCTGTGGACAGACTTGCAGAGTGGGGAGCTGGGAAGCAGAGCTATAATTCTTAAGCAGAGAATGGGGAGTTCATTTATCATCTTCCTTTTCACAGTATTTAGATTCATGCTTTAGGAGAGAATTTAGCTTTAATTAATAAATTCACCATTTTTTGTGGTTGCCTATAATTTCTTACTATTTAGTTTAATTGGGTTTTTCCTTTAGGATTTAGAAGCAGCCACCTCCTCTTAGCTTTATTTAATTTTTATTTTTTTAAAGAAAGAGGGACAGTGAGAGAGAGAGAAGAGGAGAGAGAGAGAGAGAGAGAGAGAATCAATTCTATTTAGTTTTTCATGTGGCTTTCATTGCTGACACTTCATGGTGTACAAGGTGCTGGGGTTTGAACCCATGTCCTAATGCAGGTCAGGCAAGTGCCATAACTGCTGAGCCACCGCTCCAGCCCCCTCCTCTTAGCTTTAAGTAATAATACATATACATATATTCCTTTCTGCAGGGTCTATTGATTTCCATGCCCTTCTGCTGTTATACAGTGAATTCGTTCATTCAATCAATCATGCATGGGGCATTTGGCACATGCTGTGGGCAGTGCTTGGGACACGGCTGTGGACAGAGCATACATGGTCCCTATCCTCAGAGAGCTTATTTTTCCAGGAGGGGAAAGAAGTGCTTTTAGGTCAGGAACAGATTTGAGAAAGGTCAGGGTGGGATCCTGTCCAGTTTCTTGTAGAGGTCTTTTAAAATCACTAAATAGGAGGCCATTCGGACTGAGGTGGGTCTGACACCCTGGATTCCTACAAAAACAAAAGGAAACTTTAGCTCAGCCAACCCGGATATTAGTTAACATGGCCTCAAACTTCCTGCTGGGTTAGTCCAAATTAGGCCATTGCTCAAACTGGAACCAGTCAAATAATTTCTTTGTTCTGTTGCTGCGTTCACTCTGTAGAGGTTTGTCCTTCAACCAGCTCCAGAGGAGCCCAGAACCACTCTGGTTAGGAGCTGTCTCATTCACTGTCTAGTCAAATAAACTCTTCAAAAATCGAGTAGTCCAAGGTTTGTCTTTTAACCTGAATGCAAACTCTCCCCCTCTCTGCTTTGTCCTTCCTCTCTCAATGCTGAACCTGGTGGGAGGGAGGAGAGAGACCTTGCTTGCTTGCCCTGGATGGCAGGTGAGGAAGGACTTAGGATTCGCTTTAAGTGGTCTTGAAATAATTGACCCGTGTAAACATTATGCACAAAGGAGTGGAAATTCAGAAGGCTTTTGTTCTTCTCCTGCCTCTCCTCGCTTTTCATGGCTGCCAAAAAATTTCTTCCAATGATGCTAATATTGGAGACTTCTAATTGAGGGTGAGTTGATAATGGCACTAAAGTCTTCCTCCATAAAACAGAAATGACAAGTTCTCGTGCTCCGCTCTGCTAATGCACCCGTCTCATGACAAGGAGTCAGGATGAACCCAAGCCTCTTCAATTTCCCCGTTTTCTAAAACTCTGTTTCCCCAGCATTTGATCTGAGCCAAGCACTTAACAGTAATTCCCTGTCTAAATTTCACAGATCTTCATGGGTGGGCCTCAGGTTGAAGTTGAAATTTCCCTTTGTTGACTAAGAAAGGGAATGGAGGCATAGACAGCAGAATCAACAACGACTGATGGGGTGGGGGACAGCAACATGTAAGAAGGACCCATGGAGAAATGGGGTGTGGGTCCAGTTCCTCCACTCGGTAAATAAAAGGGCAGCTCATTTTAGATCTGTAGACTGTAGCCTCTTTGACTGCATAGTAAGATTGATGATGCCTTCCTCCTTCCTGGATGACAAGCCGAATATGTTAAAAATGGGTCTTAAAAGCTGAAATCCATTTGGGAGAAAAGTATTACATGGATTTAAATCATGGAAGGGCATGCCTGGAACACAGTGTGCTGACTGTCACCTGCTGAGTTCTATGCTAAGCACCTCTTGTGCACCATCTCACTGATTCCTTGTGTCCCCTCCAGGAAGTGGGGACTGTTACCACAAACAACTTGCAAATAGAGACCCTCAAGCACAGAATGGAGAAGATTCTTCCAAGGCCTGGGGGTTTGTGGCAGTGTCTGGCTGCAGAATGTGGCTGCCCCCTGCCACACTCTGTGCCAGGCACCAACACTTCATCGTCCCTGTGTGGTTTACCTGCAGCTCATATTTCATTTCATCCTGAGCTGGCTTTGCCCTCCCACCCAGCTTAGCTTATTAGTTGGCAGAGAGCTCAGGGACTTAGAACTAATCCTAATATTAAGTAAAGAGCAAAAGCATAATTAGGAAGATAAATCTTCTGAAGGAGAAAATGTATGTAACACATTCCAAAGTCAAGCTTGGGTGATTTTCCGGATCCTCTTGATGATCTATATCAAACTTCTCTTTTTCTGTCTCAGATAACTGGAGTTTGAGGATGGTGGGTTTTTAAACTTAATTTTTTTTTTCTGATCAGGAGCTAATGTATTCTCTTCAAAAAATTTTATAAAATTCTATATTGTACAAAAAAGAGAATGTAAGACTCTCCGAATACCACCATCCTGACAGTATCATGGCTAACATTTTGGTTTGTATTTTTTCAGTGCCTTTTCAATACAAATGCTGAAATATTGTGTGTACGGTATTGTAAGCCATTTTTTCTGCTTGACAGCTTGTGGAACAATGCACGTTCAAAAATGTAGATGAGGATTATCCTTTTTAGGGCTCTTCTGGCCGTGGAGAATTCGTGGAGAACTCATGGATGTGGCATCATTGGTTTTATTCCAATCTGGTTGGGGAGCACAATTGCAGGGCTGGAGCAGTGGCTCAGTGGTTATGGTGATTGCTTGGCAAGCGTGAGGTGCGGGTTCAAACCCAAGCACCACGTACACAGCGAAGTGTTGGAGCAACGAAAAACTAAATAAAATTGATTTTCTCTTTCTCTCTCTCTCTTAAAAGAAAGAAAGAAAAAGAAACGTGATTGCTGCTCACATCCAGTCATTTATTGTTCATGCGTTTGGCAAGCCTGCCAGATATTAGAGCTAAAAAAAAATAAGACTTAATTCGATCCTCAAAGAAGCCTCTTTTTGTCTCAGAGCCACTGTGCCAATTTCTTTAGCTCAGTCTCATTGACCTCTGTTGCCCCCACCGCCCTTGTCCACATGGCCCCAAAAGTAGCTTGCTTTGTTGATGGAAGCAGCCAGGCCTTACTCGCTGACACTCCCCCACTTCCAATCCCTTCCTTTTTTGCCTCTGGGTTTAACAATGGCATAAAACTAATTTATAGCTCTTGCCAGGAAGAGTACAAATTTTAATCTCAGCCCGTCATGCGAAAAGCACCAGTACAAATGAATAATTGTTGACCCGTGCTACCTATTAGAGATTGTGCTGGGGTCACCTCGTTTGTTGTTTTAACATAAGAAATTAAGGACCCTGCAAGGACTTCATGGGAACTGAATTGGTAATGAGACCATTGTCTTTGTGGGTGACCTCTCCTGGAGCCACGTTCATGGTGGAGAGGGGGAAGAAGCCTCACTTCCACAACTGTCCCAAGGGAAGGACAGACTGCCTGGATCCGCTGAGATTTTAGGTCCAGGGTCCTTTCCCCAGGGTCCTTATCAATCAGTACATGCCTACAGGCAGTTGTCCCCCACTATGTGGGGGAGTAAGGGGGATGTGGCCTTAGAAATTGCTGTTTTGGCCACCAGAACCTGTATGTGACATATGTGAAGCCATTTGTTTCTGCAATGTCAGACTCAGGGAGCAATGCAGTCTGCATGCCCTTCAGGATCAAATGGCTTAATTGTAGGGTCTGGCTCTAAAAATGGGCCAGAAACAATGGGTGAGATCTGGGATAAGAGAAAAGTTCTTCCAAAGGATGGAGAACATCTTGAAAACAGAGGAGATGGTCTTTCATGGTCTGGGTAGACCCCAGGAGACTAAGGAGAAATAAGGCTAAGTGGAAAAGGTATAAGCAGTTTATAAATGCTCCTCAGTTTATAGTGGAACTCCAGCCTGATCAACCTATCACAAACTGGAACTATCTGAAGTCAAAAGGTGTTTGATGCACCTCACCTTCCAAACATCATAGCGTAGCACTCGGTGTGTATTAGAGAACTGGCTCCCCTCGTGATCTGGCGGCTGACTGAGAACTATGGTTGCTGCTGCCGTAGAGTTTTTTTGTTTGTTTGTTGGTTGGTTGGTTTGTGTTTGTTTTTGTTTTGTTTTGTTTTTATGAGAGAGAGTTAATTTTATTTTGTCATCTGGTTTTGTTTTCCTCCACTTAGGAGTATGTGTGGTGCTGGGCATCCTACCCTGGTCCTTGCCCACTGAGCCACCTCTCCAGCCCCACCCAGAATCCTGACAGAGCATCATCCTGTGTATTGGTAGCCCGGAAAAAGATCAAAATTCAAAACTGAAAGAACAGGTTCTACTGCCTTTGTCTTGCTTTCACAGCATTGAACAGTTGAGAAATCCTAAGTTGGGAACCATCTGAACAAAGAGCTTTGAGATCAAGAAGAGTGAGAAGGTTGGAGAGGAATTTTACAATACTTTGGATTGGTTCCATATCCTAGAATGTGGACTAATCCTAGATGTCTGACTGTGCCACCTAGCTAGACCACACCGAGGATGATACGCCTTCAAGTATTAGCAACTAAACATTGCAAAGGAAACATGTATAGAGCCTTTCACACAGCTGAGGATCCGCCTATATTTAATAGCTCATTACATTACTTACTTGTATTCTGCTTCTCTAGTCAAGGAAGACCATCATTTCACCATTTTAAAGTGTTTTCATAGCTAGCGTCTCATGCAATCTCAAATACAAGCAAGGCCAATCACCTCAGGTATTTAAGTGGGAACTTTTGCTAACTGATATTCCCTATGTCATGGGCTTGATTATTGATTTAGACCAGTAGGCAAAGACACTTAGGGTTAGCAAGGCTGAGTTTGATGGAGACTGTCCAGTTCCAGCTGACACATGGGAAGACACCACAGCAGGAGTGGCAAATGTCTTTCACAGAAATCGTGACATTCCACAAGAGTCAATTGGAAAATCGTTACAGAGTAAGATGACACAATTAACTGGCAGGGTGACAAGGAAGTTTTTTCAGTCACTGGGCCCTGACTTAACACTGAGGGTGGTGATATTATGGGGTGAGGTCGGGTGAAGCAAGGAAGGAAATATTGAGTTAGTCCCTTATTTTGAATTATGGGATGTGATCTCTGTGTAGAAAGGAGAGTGGGAAAAACTTCAGGACTATTGGGGCAATTCCCAACAGAGGTCTTCATACACCAGACTGAAAAACACATTTTCTGTCTCTAAGAGCCTCAGCTTGTGTCCTGGGATAAGCAGTGATTACACAGTACACTGGGGTAATGCAGTTTCTGAAACAGACCAGAGGCCTTGGTGGGCTCATGAAGCCCCCAAGTAGCTCCAGATCTGTATTCAGCATGTTGCCATCCCAAATTAATATGCATTAGGCAAGCTCAAGGAGGCAGAACAAGGAGTCTGGATTGAATCAGTCATGGACCATAAAACCTGCTTGGTAGGTTGTAAGCAAGAGTGACTTCTCTTCTAAGTAGTTGGAAAGAGAGAGCTGCATTTTGTATATTGTGTTTCTCAGGTCACTAGTGGATACATGGCAAGTTGTCAAGTAATATCTACTCGTATTGTTTAAAGCTGGAGTGTGTGGATTTAGTTTTATCCATTCATTCGTCAAACTTTATCAATCACCTTCCATGAGACAGCAACTGAGATCCTGGTGATAAAATGATAAGTAAGACCTAGTGTCTGTCCCCTACAGAGTACATAGTCTAGTGGAGGGTAGGCTGGAAAATAGGCAGCTATAAGGCACATGTGAGCAGTGCTGTGATTGGCGTAAGCCTGCAGTGCTGTGGATGCACAGCCAAGAGAAGGAGAGAAATCCAGGTTTAGGGAAGTCTCACAGAGGAGGTGACAACTGAGCTGGGCCTTTAAAGGTGAATGGAGATTATTCCGGCAAAGATCAGGTTGCAGGTGGAAGAAAAGGTTTTTCAGGTGGATGACAAGCAAGGATACATACAAATTAGAACTGAGGGAAGCTACAAACAGCTGGCGATCCTGACCTCAATGTGTTCAAGGTCAAAGTGGGCAGGAGGGATAAGAATGACTGAGAAGAGGCCACTGAGCTATGGATGCCTTGCTTGGATGTTTAGGTCTTGTCATGAAGACTTTGATGGGCCACTCAAAGATTTTAACGAGGGTGGAAAGGAATTTGACATGAACAGACTTTTTATTTTAAAAATGGCCAGGTAGGTGGAGTAGGACAAGATGAGAATAAAGAGCAGTTACAAAATTCATATTTTTATCCAATTTTGACCCATTTTGTAGAGATACAGATGGCTCTACACTGAAAACAGACTGGTTCCTAAGAAGTAAACTGTGGTTAGAGATTTTACAAATAGAGTGACTTTGCATATCATTTTAAAATATAACTCTTCTATATTTTATTTGGGTGAGTTCATTATTGAGGTTAATAATATTAATGTTGCATTATTATTAGATGCTACATGGATATTAAAAGGAATACGCTAAGCAAAAGAAGCCAGTCACAAAAGACCACATATTGGATGATTCCGTTTATAGTCCTGAGTCACTTAATGACAGGATGTGTTCAGAAAAATGTGTCACTAGGCAATTTTGTCATTGTGAGAATATCACAGAGTGCACCTAGACCAACCAAGATGCTACACTATCACCAAGTTACATGATTTTGTGGTCCATCAATATCCACATGCAGTCTGTTGCTGAATGAAATGTCATGCAGCCTAACACTGTATATGAAATGTCCAGAACATGAGAACACATGGACACAGAAAGCAGATTATTTGACAGGGGCTGAGAGGAAGGGAGAATGGAATTAATTGCCAGTTAAGGAGGCTGGAGCTAAACCCAGGCCTGTGTGAAATGTAGTCAATCTCATGTATTAGACCCAACAAAGGCATAGCAACCCATAATCTAGGGCAATCATAAATATGTATGGAGGAGGGGAAAGGGAGGGAGAATAGGGAGGGATCTAGGTGGCAATTCTGATTTAAGAATATATGCACATCATATCGTTATTTTATATGCATTTTGATTGTATAATACTATATTTATTAATAAAAATAAAATTTAAAAAGAATGGAATTAATTGCTAATTTATAAGGGTTTCTTTTGGAGTGATGAAAATGTTTTAAAATTAGAGAGTGACAATGGTTGTACAACTATGTGAATATACTAAAAACAACTGAATAATATACTTTAAAAGCTGCATGAATTATAACTCATGAAAGTATTATAAAAAAATAGTACCAAACAGAAACTTCCTTAACAAGTAGTCTGGCATTATTTTGAGTGGGAAAATTCTGCAAGCATGACTGAAATCTGTAACAAATCAAGAATGTTCACTATACTAAATTTACCATTCTACAAAAAGTAACCAATGTAATTTGACAGGAAAAAGAAAGAAAAGTTATACAAATATTAAAAAGAGAATCAACTGGGAAATTTATTATAAAAATTGAAGAATTCATATTTGGTAATCATAAATCAATAACTTTATGTATTCAAATAAAAAACTAGTTGTGCATATTAAAAACCATACCTAGAAATAAATTTTACAGGAAATGTTGAAGGCTACAAGGAAAAGAGAGTTTAAAATGCTACTGAAGAACACAAGGAACAAATTGAATAAGTAAAAGTATAACATTTTCAATAGGATGGCTCACTATAAATATGTTGACGTTCCCTAAATTTAATAAAGCCATAATAAATACACTAAAAGATTTTAAAAACTCAATTAAATAAATTGATTTTTAAAAATTTTATGAAAAGCCTGGCATGGTGGCACATGCCTGTAATCCCAGAAGCTCCAGAGGCTGAGGCAGGAGGAACACAAGTTCAAAGCCCATCTTAGCAATTTAGCAAAACCCTGTCTCAAAATAAAACATAAAATAACCGGTTGGGGAAGTGGCTCCGTGGTTAAGCCCCTCTGGGTTCAATTCTTGGTACCACAAAAAAAAAAAAAAAAAGATAAGCTGATATGAATCTTTGATGTTTCACTTTTGTGCTGTTAAAAGAGTATCAATCAACACATACTGAAATCACACGGGTTCATCAGCATTATGACGACCACTGCATTGCATGGTTATATGCAGTCTGATGTTGTCAAACGATGGTTGAATCACAACTATAAGTTGGTTGTTGATAATGAGTTCAGCAAACCTAACTGAACACATTCTGTGTGGCTATGTGGAATTTAAAACAGAATATAAAATATTTAGTTATTATTTATAAATTTTATTACACATCAATTGTATTTATAATAACTTGTGTACATGTATACATGTGTACTTTTCTCCCAAAGAACCTGTCGTAAAGCATCTGCCAGACCATCCATTCAAAGATCCCCGCAATTGGGGCTCAACTCCAGGCAAAGTAGGGAATCTCCAACTTGGCTAAGATTGCTTCCACTCTTAACGGAATGGAAACCCAAAATATATATTAAATTCCATTTTAGAGAAGAGAATGTTACCTTTATTACACATCTCTAATGATGGATATGTTTAGAATTTGTACCCATTTCACATCTGAAAGAGCTGAGTTGGATCAAGGAGCCTGTGAAGCTGCTGTTTATGCCTTGGGCAGTTATTTCCCACATGGGGAACGAGTGGCCTTCCAATCCTGTTGAAACGATATTGATGATCCCTGCCCAGCCCTCACTCATAAAAGAAGCGGATGTGGGTCAGTGAGTCCTGAAGAGGACATAAATCCTGAGCTGCCCTGCCTAACCCCTGACCTTTTTGCAACTGCTGCCTTAAGGTAATTGGCTGAGTTGAGTTAGGGTGAGAGGAATGGGAATGTTGGGGGATCCATAGAACTGAGACCTTTAAATGGACTCCATAATTTTTGTTCCACACGTATGATTACACCAGAATTTATAGACTATGGGTTGGAGATCATTGCCGAGTACTAGATGTGCTTTTTGTGTCCACAGATCCATGGAATCAGAATCCCTGGATATTGTAATGTATGCTCCAGATAAATTGCATGTGCACACTAGATACTGAGAAGTTGAGCCCTTTGGAGGAATTATCAGGCATGGTCCCTGATAATGGGCAAACTCATTTGCTTTGCTATTATAAGGAAAAACTTTAGTTGAGAGTATCAATAATCTGGACCATCATCTTCTAGCCTGGTTAACACTTAAATCAGGGAATACTGGGCTGAAATTCTCCAACTACTTACCCAAGAAGGCCTTCCCTTCATACTAACACTATGAATGTTTACAATAAATTGTTTTGTTTTGTTTTGTTTTTAAGAGAGAGGGACAATGAGAGAGAGAGAGAAAGAGAGAAGCAATTTTATTTAGTTTTTCATGTGGACTTCATTGCTCTGACACTTCGTTGCGTACATGGTGCTGGGGTTTGAACCCATGTACTCGCGCATGCAATGCAGGTGCTGTAACCGCTGAGCCACTGCTCCAGTGCCAATAAATTGCCTTTTTTTAAAAAAAGAAAAAATCAGGGTAAAACTGCACGTGCATAATGTGAATGCTCATAAAAATAATCAAGCATATTACATTAAAAATATTGAAAGTACCAACACCAGATAATGGTAGCTAACTCTGTGGGATTCTATAAATTTTTTCTTAATGTATTTCTATATTTTGCAAAAGCCTCTACAGAGCATATACTATTTTTAAAATAATGTAGTTGAGAGGAGCTATAAAACAAAATGAAAACAAAACAAAACAAAAAACTCACAACTAAACAAGTCCACAGCAGCCCATGATGAGGACTATTACTTTGCTGTGGGCTCCTTGTTGGAGTTAACCCTGACCCACAGCCCCTCAACTCTGCATCCCAGAGTGCTGGAGCAGAAAGCTAAAGACACAGTCAATGAGGCAGGCCGGGTTCAGACAACAGGCCACAGTCAACATCTTGGACCCTGAGCTTTTTGCCCTCCCCCAAGAGATTCTGGGGTTCTTCGGGATGCTCAGCCCCGCTAGGACATTCACTGGCTAGAGGGGTGAATGGACAGATGAACTCCTGCTTAACAGCAGGCCTGAGTGAGGAATCACCACCATCAGGAGCTTCCATGTATCTTGACTCTTGTGTGTATCCTCAGGCTGATAAAGTGCTGCTGCAAACCACTCTGGATGCTTAAAATCCAGGAGGCATTTTTCAAACTGTTACCAGCAGCTGGTGTTTGGTGACTTAGGAATGGGGGTATTGATGTGTTCTGGAATCAGAGCAAATCACCCTCTGGAAGTAAAACAAAGAAAAAATGCTGTGACAGGGACCAATGTAGGACTGGAAATTTAGCCCATAGTGCATTTGCCTGAGTCTGGTTGCTTTTTCCACTGCTGGGCTTGAAGTCAGGGACAAAGCTTTAGAGAAATAATGCCCTGTTGTGTTGATGTGACCAATGGGAATCTAGAATTGATATTTTACAAAAATGATCAATTTGAATGAATTCTGTAATTAAAACTTGGCTCTGTGTTGTTGCTGCCAATCAGTTACGGACAGCTCTAGAGAAATGAAGAGGCACGTTTTCCCTGGTCCTCTGATTCACAGTGCACAGTACTAGAAAAAAGTTGGTATGGATTTTTTAGAAATCAAGACAGAGTCAGAGAAAAAAATGGGAATGTACAGCTTATGTACCTATTGGTTGGCTTCCATGAGAATATGGTTGAAGGACTGTTCTAGTATGCCTGAGACAGGCAAAATAAGGAAGAAGGTAAGAGAAAGAATTAGGAAGGCTGGGTTTGGGTTTCCAGTCAGCCAGCCATTCATTCACAATATCACTGGGGGAAGGTATTTAACCTCTCTTGAGTTTCATCAGCAAAGTTAGAACAATAGGAGAACTTTTG
>PVKS010017975.1:0-40976 GCA_004027875.1 Aplodontia rufa
TCACCACTGATCCAATGGAAATCAAACAGATTATCACAACATATTTTGAAAACTACATATTCCTCTAAATTAGATAACCTGGAAGAGATGGAAAAATTTCTAGAAACAACGTGTAGGATGATATTGAAATACCAAACAGCCCAATAACAGGCACTGAAATCCATATAGCAGTTTTCTTCCAAGTAAGCAAAGCCCAAGGTCAGATGCATTCCCTGCTGAATGTTACCACACACATTAGGAGTAGCAAGAAACTGAAAAGGAGAGAAGTCTGCCAAGCACTTTTTATGAGGCAACCATAACTGTGATACCAAAGCCCAACAACGACACATCAAGAAAGAAAATTACAGACCAATATCCCTGATGAATACTGATGCAAAAATCCTTAATAAAGTTCTAGTAAATTACATTCAAAAACAAATCAAGAAGATAATTCATCATGATCAAGTGGGCTTCATTCCAGGGATGCAAGGCTGGTTCAACATACACAAAACAATACATATGATTCATCACTGAAACAAAATTAAGAACAAAAACCACATGATCATCTCAATTGATGCAGAAAAGAACTTTGATAAAATTCAGCAACCATTTATGCTCAAAACTCTAGAGAAGATAGGGATCAGAGGAACTTATCTTAAGTTTGTAAAGGCCATGGATGCCAAACCTACAGCTACCAAAATATTAAATGGAGAAAAGCTGAGAGCATTTCCACTAAACTCAGGAACAAGACAAGGCTGTCTGTTCTCACCACTTTTATTCAATACAGCCCTCAAAACCGAGCTGGTGCCATCAGACAAAAACAGCAAATCAAAGGATAAGAATAGGAAGGAAAGAAGTAAAACTGATGACATTATGATGACATGATCTTATATCTGTAAGATTTAAAAAAAATCCACCAGAAAACTGCTTGAGCTTATAAACAGATTTCCCATAGCAGCAGGCCACAAGATCACTTCCCATAAATGAATAGCTTTCCTATATGATCACAGTAATAGGGCAAAAAAAGAAATCAATAAATTGGTCCATTCAAAATACCCTCAGAAAGAATAAAATATTTGGGAATTACTTTAACAAGGTAAGTAAAAGATCTCTACAATGAAAATTATCGAACTCTGGGGACAGAAATTGAAGAAGACCCAAGAAGATGTAAAGAGGTTCCATGTCTTGGTTATGTAGAATTAACATAACTAAAATGGCCATTCTGCCAAAAGCATTACACATATTCAAGGCAATCTATATCAAGATACCAATGTCTTTCTTTACAGAAATAGAAAAAGCAATTCTGAAACTCATTTGGAATAATAAGAAACCTAGAATAACACTACAAAGAAAGAAAGAAAAAACAGGCTGATGTAAAATTATATTAAAGAGCTATAGTAACAAAAATAGCATGGCACTGGTGTCAAAATAGGAATGAAGATCAATGGAACAGAATAGAAAACTCTGAGAAAAACCCACAAATCCTTAATCATCTGAACTTTGACAAATGAGGTCAGAATATTACATGGAGGAATGACAGCCTATTCAACGAATGGTGCTAGACAAACTGAACAGGCTTTTTCAGGAAGTTAAAATTAGATCCGTGTCTCTCACCTTGCACAAAAATCAAATCAAAATGGATCGAGGAACTAGGAATTAAACCAGCTACCATACAACTGCTAGAAGAAAAATTAGGACCCACACTCCAGCGTTTAGGAGGAGGCAAAGACTTTCTTAACAAGACTCCCAAAGCGAAAGAATTAAAGTAAAAAATCAATAAGTGGGATTGGTCAAAACAGTCAAGAGACAAGCAAGAGAATGAGAGATAATCATGAACTGTGATTTGTCTGACCAGCATTTAGGAGGAGGCAAAGACTTTCTTAACAAGACTCCCAAAGCGAAAGAATTAAAGTAAAAAATCAATGAGTGGGATTGGTCAAAACAGTCAAGAGACAAGCAAGAGAATGAGAGATAATCATGAACTGTGATTTGTCTGACCAGCGACTAATATCCAAAATTTAAAAAGAATTCAAAAAACTTGATAACAAACCACAAACAAGCCAATCAATAAATGGGCCAGAGAGCTGAACAGAAACTTCTTAATAGAGGAAATTGAGCATGCTAATGAATACATGAGAAAGTGTTCTAAATCACTAATAATTAGAGAAATGGAAATCAAAACTACATTAAGATTTCATCTCACTCCAGTCAGACTGCAAAGATGAAGAATACAATAGTAACAAATGCTGGAGGGGTTGTGGGGAGATAGGAACACTACCACACTTTTGAGAGAACTGCAGACTGGTATAGCAGCTCTGGAAAGCAGTATGGAGAATCCTCAAAAAATCAGGGTTATATCTACCATATGACACAGATGTACCTATTCTGGGTATTTTATCAGAGGAGTTAGAAGCAGCACATTGCAGTGATACAGCAAAATCATTGTGCATAGCAGTTCAATTTGCTATAGCTAAATTATGGAATCAAACCAGATTCACCTCAATGGATGCATTCAAAAATCTCTGGTATATATACACAATGGAGTTCTACCCTGCTATTAGAAACAATAATATTATGGCCTTAGGAGGTAAATGAATGGCAATGGAAAAAATCATACTGAGCAAAGATAGCCAAACCCAGATTCAAGGGCTGAATGTATTCCCACATGTGCGGAGGCTAGAGCTAAACACCCAGGCTTGGATGAAAGGTAGTCAAACTCATGTTTAATACCCACTAAGGGCATAGCAACACATAATCTAGGGGAACCAAAGATTTGGGTGAGGGGAGAGGGGTTGAAGCTGGAGAGGTGAGAGGGAGGGATCTAGGGAGACACCATGTAGCATACACTTTACCCCCGCCCTGAGAAGTCAAATAGTCAAATAATACTTATGCAATCATTTAATTCTGGAAAAATTATAATATATATGTGTGTATGTGTGTATGTATATATATATACATATATATATATAGAGAGAGATTACTTATAGGGGTATAATATAGAAGAATCATGAGACTGAGTGTGAGTTCGGTAGGGGTAACTATGGTGTTGGAACAAATGCATAGCATATTGTTATTTTATATGCATTTATGATTGTAGAACAACTACTTAAAAAAACACTCATCTGAGAAGAATAAGTTTAGCATCTCCTCCATTTCAAAGAAGATGAGTGGAAAATGAGGAGGGTCCCTTTATCAAAGAAAATCAGAATTGAACAAGAGTAAAGGTGTTCAAAGAATTTTATTCAAGAAAATTAGAAAAAAGAACTCAGAGTAGAACTGGGCTCAATTTCAAATAAAGCATACACAAGTGGGCATTGGTAGTAGGAGCAGGGTGAGGATCTGTGGGTGAAAAATGACTAAGAAACATCAGTGCTAAGCTGACTGGACAGGATTATTTCTTAAGGAACATCACATGATCAGATACCATGAGTGTCTGATCAAATATCAAGGGAGATCATTAAATATCTGAAAGTAAAATTCCATATATTTGGAGTTTTCATTTTATTGTGATTAGGTTTAGACACCTGGCAGCATATATGCAATGTGCTTGCTAAGTTAATAAATATATATATTTTTTCCCAGGGCTCCAGCAGTGGCTCACTGGTTCCAGTGCTTATCTAGCATGTATGAGGACACCAGTGCCAACCCTACCACCACATACACAATGAACTGTCAGAGCAACAAAAGTCATATGAAAAACTAAATAATATTGACTCAGCCTTTCTCTTTGCACTGTCCATCTCTCTCAAAAAATTTTTTTCCATTTGGCAAAATTCCATTGCTTTCCCCAACACCCATATATGCTGGTTGTGTCTCCCTTAATGTAGAAAGACCAACCTTATCATACTTCTACTTCAAAGAGTACATGGAGCTGTGTTTGAAACAAAATACATTAATAGTATTCTCAGGTCAATTCCAGAAATATTTATTGAGCATACACTATGAATTAAATCAACAGAACAGGGCCGTCTACTGCTGTTGGGTAGGGAAGGGGGCATTATAAATATACAAATCAATTAGTGTTAATAGTCTCCACAGGAGAATGAATAAAAATTTTTTTCTCAAACATGTATACTTCAATATCATCTTTCATTATTTCCACACTGCCCCAAAATCTTCAGATTAAGGGATATGTGTTGATAAAAACTCACAAGATGACTTCTCATTAAATTTTTAAAATTAAAATTTTAATATTATATATTTTATTTTTTCACTCTAGTATGAATTGGTTAAGTTTATGGAGTTTATTTTTCTCTCAATTCTTTGTATGTTTTCCTTTAAATCCTTGACTACATTTATATCCCCCATTTAAAAATCCTCATCTGATAATCCCATCTAGCGTTTCTGCATGTTTCTAACTAATTTTTCACCTGATTATAGGTCACATATTCTTTTTTCTTCTAATTATGGATTGAATATAAATTTTTCATTGTTGAGTAGATCATTTTGTGTGCTTTTAAAGAGTGTTGAATTTTGCTTTGGTAGGTAGTTTAGCTTTAAAACACCTTGATTTTGTTTTTTTTTTTTTTTTTTTAATATTGTTAAGGTGGTTCTAAAGAAGCCTGCATTCTAGGTCTCCTCAAGGTGACTTTTCAGGGATGTATAATGGTCATCTGTTTAACGTGCTCTCTCCAATATGCTCAGTGTTTCCAACCCAGGAAAAGCTATGGCAATCATTAAGCTTATAGCTTAATGGAGTCTCTCCCTACACTTGCAGAGTTTAGCTCATCTCCTTGAAGATTTATGGCCCTCCTTCTTGGCATAGCTTGCTCCTTTCTCTGCCTTACAAATTTCAGTCATGTCAATCACCCCAAAACCCAATCTGTATTTTCTCATCTTATCAAGACAAATGTGGTCTGAGTGGTTCCCCTTGTAATGGGATCTAGTAAATACCTCCAGAGATAAAGTCAGAGACAGTGGAGTTCATTTCACTTGTCCTTTCTTTGGGGAATCAGTCCTGCAGTTTACTTTTCCAGTATCAGAACACTCATGTGTATTTATTATTGTTATTGCTGGTTGTGTGTGGCAGAAGGGTTAGATCAGCACTAGTCAGTCAGCAAGAAGACTCAGCACACTGCTGAACTTTCTTTTATGGAACTTAAGACTGGCAGAGAATGAATCAATCTTTGTGTCTATAGCCCTCTCAATGTGACTTTACAGCTCCTCAAGAGATGGCATAATTTATTATTTTGACTCAGGGCTGGCCCACTATTTTCTTTTGAAAATAGAATATGGTTACATTACTTTTCTGAGCCTAGGACCCAAAGAACTTTTGTATTCCTGCTTGTGCTTTTGGAACTCTTAAAGGAATCCATGTTACTCTGTTGGATGATGAGAAATGTGTGCTCCAGTCATTGCTGTTGCATGTCCCTAATTGACAGCTGGCTAGAGCACTAAATAAGACTATGTGATAGAAGCAGGTTCAAGCAAATCGATTCCAGATGAATCAAGACCTTTCCAAATGAGTAAGTCTATTTCTAACCTGAGATTCATGAGTTAACATGGTTACTATGTTTAGCCACTAAGTTTTGAGGTGCATTGTGATGCAGCAAGAATTAGCTGATACCCTCCTTGAGGGCAGGATCAGTGTGTGTCACATTCTTGGTTCTTCAGTACCAATAACAGTTCCTGGATCACAGTACGGCAGAAAAAATAGTTAACAAACAGAATACATAGGATGGTCGCAACCTATTGACAGAAATGTCACCGCTATTCCTTTGTCATGCCACCCCAGTAACCTACTTCTCAGTCTTAATGCTAACTTCTACTACATCAGTTGAGAACACAGTGGAAGAGCACAGGCTTGTTCTTACCTGTTTCAGAACCATTTCCCAGCTGGTTTTGGAAAGGGGTTACCTACCCCATCTCTCCCATGCTTGTTTCTCAGCAGAAGTTTGGATACTCTGGATTTATATTTTGTACTTTCTGGGTTCCATTGTGTCTGTGCCTCACCTTGAGCTATTACAACTGGTAGGGTCAGAACAGAGGCTTTAAATACATGGAGTCCAAAAATATCAATGAGCTCTCATGCACATAAAGCCACATTAAAAGATGCCAGAGAGCAGTGTGAAGGGTCAGATGAATCAGAACTCAGAGCTCGTTGGCAAAGCTAGCCTGAATTCAAATCCCAATTTTATCATTTATTATCTTTCTCTTGTGAATTTAACAGATTACCTTACTTTCCTGAATTCACTGTATAATCTGCCAATAGGATTAATAACCCTTGCTATATTAGGTAATGTGATTGGTTAAAACATCTTCCCCTCTCTAGGGTGACTTTCTTTGTGGTATTCCTTTAAGAGGTGGCTCAGTCATACAACACTTGCTTGGCATGCTAAAGGACCCAGGTTCGAACCACAGAACCACATATACACATATACAACCACACAACCACATATACAACTAAGAGGAGGGTAAAGCAAAAACCACATGAAGAAATAAAATTCCCTTCCTCTAACTCTGACTTTAAAAAAAGATAATAGCAGGAACGACCATGTGATTGGCTTTGGAAAATTAAAATGAGAGCAAAACTTCCAGAAGTCACCTCTGAGTGCTTAAGAAACAGCTAGTAGTTCAACATGCTTCTTTCCTCTCTGTCATGACACCAGCAATGACCCAGATTAGTTTGTCAATCTATACCCAGTATGATAAAGAAAGATCATAGTTCATTCATGATGGACATATGATGTGAAATACAATTATGTTGTTACTCAGATTTTGGGATTCTTACTGCAGCATAACCTACTCGAAGGTGTCTGACACCCTTGCTTTGTGCTGGTTGTGAGGAACAAAGATGGAGGGATATCAAAGTGACACAGTATGCCTGAGAAATAGTAAATTATAATTGTATGTGTTGTGGTTATTCCAGGTGGAGTCTGCAGTTATACTGTTAGACCTTGGAAAACTGATTTTATACGTTTTTCCTCACTGGGTTCAATACGATCTTCTCCCTATTGGCTACAGGATGATTGAAAATTCCTAACCAAGGTTTACCAGACCATAAAACCCCAGGGTGCTGTTCACTGGTAATCTAGATAAGTAGGGCCTCCTGGAGTCTGTACCACTATTAGGTGTGGGCCTGCTCCTCAACTGAGCGGAGGATTATTTTTGTGAACAGAAACCTACTCCCCTCCTCAATTACATCTTTTAGTACTCCTGCCAGATTACTGAACTGTTAATTTCCTGGACAAGCCAGATCGTTTGCCATAGTCAGGTCTTCATATAAACTTCTTCCCCCACCCCCACCATAAGACATGTCTAATTTTACCTGTCAGACTCCTATTCACCCGCAAATGCTTAAATGTCAACTCTGGTGCATTTTTCTTGTTAGTTGCTCTCTTCGCCATTCCCTGATAATTATGAAACTATAGTTTTCTATTTCCATGTAATCTCCCAATAATACTGGGTTTTTCAGAGGTAACTGTGTCTGGCTCACCGAGGTCCAGTTCTTAGTGTTTCATTCACAGCAGATGCTCAGCAAATGCTTGCTGAACAAGTGGCTGGAGAGGAAGCTGCCAAGTAAGCTCAATCTGCAATGTACCACAGATTTCATCACTGTGCAGCAAGCTCTCCAAAGGCCATTGTTTTACATTTTGGAAAATAAGGGCTTTAAAGATTATGAAGGTAATTTCTACTTTCAAAACTCTGACTTGTGGTGAGAACTTCTGAAATAGCAGAGTAAGACCTTCAAAAGCCACTCCTTCAAAAGAGCCCAGAGAAGGGGCTGGAGTGGTGGCTCGGTGGTTGCTGTGGTTGCGGTGCTTGCCTGGCATGCACGAATACATTGGTTCAAACCCCAGCACCCACCTATACAACTAAGTGTCAGAGCAACGAAAACCATGTGAAAAACTAAATAAAAATTGATTCTGTCTCTCGCTCGCTGTCCTCCTCTCTTAAAAAAAAAAAAGCCAAGAAAACACTAACAAAAATTGTCAAAATCAACATTTCCAGGATTCTGATTGACCAAAATCTTGCAACAATTTGAACATTTGTTTATAAAAATGAGCCAACTCTCAGTAAGAAGAGCTGAGCTCTTTTAACTTGCTGTGACCATCTCCTCTCCTACCTCTGAATTATCCATAACTATGGCAACTTTGCAGATCAACTACCCTGAAGCCACCAGAAGGAACAAAAATGGGTTTGAAACACTGGGAAAACCTCATGCCCAGAAAAAAATGTCACTTTTTAACTTTTCCAGCAGTTCCCTGAAAAAATTCTATTTGCAAGACTTACATCTGACCTGCCTGAAAACTGTGGGAACCAACATACAGGGGACATGTTGAAATGAATCAGTGACAACTGTATAACACCGAAGCAACCCAAGTTGCAGGCAATACCTGATAGTGCTAATAAGAGGGTTAAAAGGAAGAAGTGAGGAAACAGAAGTCACTGGAGCTTCAAAAGCTGAAGAATGTTCCCTAGGAATCTAGAAGGCCCTGCACATGCACAGGCTGTGTCCATGCCCAGGAAAAGACCCAAGAAAGTCATCTTTCATGCCTGGCTGAACTTGAGGGTCTGAAAGAGTGGGAAGCTAAGGTTCACACAGAACACTTTGGAAAAGTCTGACTTATCAGCTCAAGGCATTTAAGAAAACCTGTATCCAACCCAAAATCAGCAGAACACCATGCTAACAGAGTAGAGAACTCAGTGGCTGCACATGATGAAGAATAGAATTTTTACAGAATTAGTCCAAGTGACTCTTTAAACAGGAAGCAACAAAATCAATAGTCACAATAATAACTGTGTGTGTGTGTGTGTGTGTGTGTGTGTGTGTGTGTTAGCATCTGAATTCCAGAGTTTCCATGTACTATTTTAAATGAAATGTCAACAACAAAAAATTTTAACCATTCAATGGAACAGGAAACTACGGCCTATGCATGGGTTACATAGTGTCTAGAAACTGTCCCTGAGGAGGCAGAGATATGGGATTTACTACTCAGAAACTTTAAATGAGTATCTTAAAAAAAAAACCTATCAGTTATGCATGGTGGCACATACCTGTTATCACAGAAACTCTGGATGCTGAGGCAGGAAGATCACAAATTCAAGGCGATCTTAGTAGAAACTTAGGACCCTAAGCAACTTATTGAGACCATGAGACCCTGTCTCAAAATAAGTAGTAATAATAAAAAAAATAGGCTGGGATGTGGCTCAGTGGTTAAGAACCCTAGTTTCAGCTCCTGGTACAACACAAAACAATCATCCATCACAACAACAATAAAAACAACCAACCAACCCCTAAAAAATCATATCTAAAGAACTGCAGACAAGTATGATTTCTCACTGAATGGAAGATCACAATAAGAAGAGAGCAATTAAAAACCAACTAGAGGGGCTGGAGCGGTGGCTCAGCGGTTACAGCGCTTGCCTGGCATGTGCGAGTTCTTGAGTTCAAACCCCAGCCCCACGCACACAACGAAGTCTCAGAGCAACGAAAGCCATGTGAAAAACTAAACAAAAATTGATTCTCTCTCACTGTCCCCTCTTTCTTAAAAAAAAAACTAGAAATTCTAGATTTGAAAATATAACTGAAATGTAAAAATTAAAATTACTAGAGATACTATCTTTGAGCTGGCAGAAGGATGATTTAGGAAACTTGAATATGTCAAGTCAAAGAAGTTATCTACTCTATGTGGCAAAATGGAGATGATGAGAAATAAGCAGTGCTTTAGAGACCTGTGGGACACAGGTAGTCAACAGTTGCATAAGTGGGGACGGACGGGGAAGAGGGTATATTTCAAGATATGATGGAACACCTGCTGCGCTTTCCTAAAAATCAATTTTGCAACTGAGCATATTTGTAGATTGGGAAATTTTAGGTTAAAAAAACCCAAAATAAATTAGCTTAAAAAAAAAAAAAAGCAAGCTTAAGTAGCAGGCCATTCTTTGAGTACTCTCTACTCCATCAGCTAGAACTTAGCTAAATAGCCCCATCACATTACAAGAGAGTCTGAGAAGTTTCTAGATTCCTGCCTCGCCCCCGGATAATATAATAAAGTAAAATATGGGGTTCAATTATTAATCTGAAGAACTTAAGAATGAATACTGAGGGATAAGGAACAGTCATCGAATGTAGATTGCCCAGAAATGCTCTGGATTCCAATTAAAGATGTCTCCATTCTAGTGGTGAAATTGGATATAAAAGGAAACACCAAACAAAATTAAAGAAAAAGAAAAATCACTTTTATACATCTTTTCACTCAAAAAAAATTCAAAGGTAAAACAAAAGAATTAATGCATTTTTACCAACTTAAATATTTTCAGTCCTTTATTTAAAACTGCAAATAAATGTACATTTGTTCCCACTAAAAGCATCAAAACCAACAGACACAGAAGCAGAAAGTTTATTTACTTAAAACATTGCACAATTATATTATTGAACAGTCATTTATTTAAAATAATTATTCTAAATACTTACAAAAATAAATCAAATATTGCTTCTATTTTTCAAGTGTCAAAGTCTTCATCATAGAAAATAGAAAGGACCTTTCAGAAACTAAGCATTACATTTAAGCTACCTCAGAGTTTAATATCGGCACGCTATCTTCTTTTATGGTTTGTGCTTTATAAATTTCCAAACTAGTTTGCAATGTGAAGGTTCACAGTAAGAATGTACTCATACAACCATATAGTCACATTTTAACTAGGAGTGTTTCTCATTAAATATGCACAAAGAGAACAGTACTGTGGCCTAAAAGCTCCCACACCCCATGCCCCAAAGGGTCAGATGTGTCACTACACAGAAACAGGTGCAGTTGTGAAAATATAACAGTTGAAATTATAATGCCAGATATCAAAGATGATGACATCTAGATGAGGGATACTCAGGGTAATATTTCTATACAAGACATTCTTAATCTACACTAAATCATCAGCCTTATTCACTGGAAAAATAAATTTCAAATATTTCTCAATACATTAGATTAATCTTGGGATAAATATCATGTCCTATGTATATACTTTAAAAAGAGGAAGGAATATTAATCTCAAAATTAAAAATCATTTCCAAATTGGTCTGTAGTTTTGCTTTATAATCACTGGGACACTCAGTTCTTATCACATATTCAAGCCTCCCTTTCAACACAGCTGTGTATAAATCACAGTTCATAATGAAACATTTATAATGCTTTACCACCCACAGGGTGTCAATCTCACTACATTAACCAGATGTGGAAAAGTATTCACTTCTGATCAGTGCCTGTATTTCTGTACGATTAATCACAATACAGAACTTTATGTCAGTCTTGTTTATAAATACTTATATATCAAATATTTTAAATTCTACTTATTAACTAGAAAAATGCTAAATCCAAAAGTTGTTTATTCTCTATTAAGAAAAAAGGATCTAGCACATCTTTATTCAGAGATTGCATGATTTAGAAATTCCAAGTATAATAATTGAAAATTTCTTAGCAATTGAATTGGAAAATGCTCATCTATTGAGATTGATGTTTTACAATAAATTCCATTAAAAGGGAACTTGAAGAACTTGTAAAATCTCAGTTGTATCAAGTAGAAACACCAAAGGGACAGATGCCTTCATGACCAAAATATACCAAAAATCCATAATATTTAGAAAAGTTTAAATAGCATGCTAAAACATTTTTGAGGTCCTATTTCCTTTCACTGAAGTCACAAGCAAGCAGACACAAGGATATACAAAAATGCAAATAATATAATTCCAAAGATAAAAAAAAACATCAAAATCTGAGAGGTAGTCAACAGAAGTAACCCTGATAAAATATCCTGATAGATATTTCCTAATCTCAGAGAGTCAAATGTAATATGAAATTCTTGTATATTCAATGATTAAAAAATTGCTAAAAATTTAAAACCAGTTGTTTAAACGAAAAATACTGCAAATGGAACAATACTCATATTTGTAAAGAAAACCTAACAATAAAACCTAGACCACAGATTTACAGCCTGGCAGACAAATCTGGCTTACCTGCCAATGTAAATAAAATTTACTGAACCTAGGCCATGCCTATTTTGTTTACATGTTGTATATGGCTTCCTTCATTTCCATGTACTCATAATAGAGCTCATGTAACCAACAAAACCTGAAGTATTTACTAAAATATTTATTATCTGTCCTTTCATATAAAGCTCACTAATCTCATATATATATATATATATATATATATATATATATATATACACACACACATACATACTGCTGATATGCATTTGTTGTATTTGTTGAACAGCACTGGAAACATTAACTATGGTTTATCATAAAATATGGTATTCATCTGTTCAAAATATGATAGTTAGACCATATTCAATTCCTTGTTAGGTCTGAAATAGTTCTAATGCTTCTTTTTATTCTTGTGGTCTATATTGTTGTGGTCTGCATTTGAACTGCCCAATAAAGGCGCCATGGGCCATTTGTTTGTTTGGAGATGTGGCAGGTACAATCGAGACACTAAACTTCCTATTTTAAGTAATTTAAATTGCCACATTTGGCATATGGCTACGATAATGGGCAAAACAAATTAACAAAACTAATATTCTGAAGCTGTGACTTTTAAAAATGACCCACCAATATTAGAAAAGAACACCTCTAAAAATAGCTTTGTGATACGCTTTCTGCATATCACAAACTCAGCCCAAGACAAACACCTTTATTAGCAAACAAAATCAAATTAATCCTACACTGTTTCACCTCTTTTCAGTAGTGGGGAAATTAAATTGTGTTGAATTTTTTTAAAGCAAAAACTATGATAATTTTATAACTAAAAGTAATAATAGAAATTTTCATTAATTGCATTAAAGACTATGTGGCCACTTCACACAAATGTATTTTTCAGCTTGCTTTCCATCAGAAAGGCACCTCTTACAAATGCCAGACTGCTTCCCACCTTTAGCGTTTCTATCAAGCTCTCCAGAAGCCCTTGTTTACATCGTATGTGTGAAAATGATGATCTCTTTCACAATCTGCAATTTTCCAAGTAGTCATTTTTACTATGGAAAGCTCATTTCAATAGTGAAATCTTCCTAACATAATACCTTCCATGGGATGACAAAACACTCCCAATTCAATGACAGTAGTAGACAGAGAAAGGAAAACCTTATGTATAAAGTCAATGAAATCACCCTTGCATATATCTCCGCATGCCTACTGCAAGACTATTTTTCATGGACCAAATACAAAACAAATCTTGATACATTTTTCAAATTAAATATTGCTGATTGCATGTTACAAATTAATCAAGTAACTAGTACAACTGAAAACATTAAACTAAAATATACAGAGACAATTTGAAATTATATAATACTCTCTTCAAAAGACAAATGTTTGAGATGTGTGCTTCAACACATCTTCCAGTTATTCAACGTACTTCCCCAGAGAGCTAATTCTATACGTTGTTTTCAAAGTCAGCTGATAAAATTAATGTAATGCATTTTGATTTTAAAACAGCTGATATCAATCATCTTAACCACCTTTGTCAATCAGGCAGTTAGCTGAAAGGTAGGCAACATTTTAAGGGCACTTCTCTTTATGTTTTCTTTTGCAGTTTAATCAGATGTTGTGGCAGGAACTTTAACAGAGAGATTTCTTCGGGTGTTGGTGATGTGCCGCTGCTGTGCTAAGAAAGACCGTGTAGGAGTACAGGCACCAGTATCTTTGCAAGCACTTCCGCTGCTCACAAGCCTGGATTCCATCCCCAGTTTCTGGAATGCGAGACTCTGAACCAAAACATATATAATTAAGCTGACTAAATATATGTATGTATGTGTGTGTGTGTGTTTGTGTAGTCATTTAATCCTCAAAACAATACTAGGAAGCTGGTTTTTCTCATTTTTACAGAAGAAAATAAGGATTCAAAAATCTGCACATGGAAATGGTAATGACACAAAACTCAGTTTTTCTATTTTAATCTACTAAAATTGAAATCAATAAAACAGTAGCTTAAACCTGGGTATGGTGGCACATGTCTGCAATCCCAGCAACTTGGGAGGCTGAGGCAGGAGGACCACAAGTTCAAGGCTAGCAAGACCCTGTTCTCAAAAGAAAAAAATAAAAAAAGACACGGGGAGGGGGAAAAACAATGTAAAATAAGATATTGGAGCTGGGCTAATTATAACAATAGGAAAAGGTTCCAAAGTTAAATTTTTTGTATTTGGACCCACACCTGCTGTAAGCAGACATGTCACACAGAAAAGCATAAATAAATTATTCTGAAAGTTCGTCTCTGGATGTATTGATGATACGTGGCAGATCACTTTAGTTTTGGCTACTGGGTTGTATTTTTTTTCTAAATAAGGGGAGGAATTACTCTCACTAGAATTTTTTTTTAACTTAGCATCATGAATAGCTAATACAGTATAAGAAATATGGAAGATGTTTAACAAATATAGACTGAAAAATGAAAATGTGTATTATTTACTTTAGCATTTGCATTCACTAATCATGGAAGGACAACAAGTGTTACATGGGAAACACAGTATACACATGTGGGGTGTCTATAAGCATAAATTCTCTCATGTTAAATAACAAATAATGGTAGAAAATGACCAAATTATTATCTATTCCAACTGTTTAGAATAGCTCAAAAGAACCTTTATATATCGTGAAATGCAACTCTTGAAAACATAACACTAAGGATGACAAAATAAAACATTTACATATTAACGTTATTTTCTGTAGTAAAACAGACTTACTGAAGAGTACTACTTGAGGATTTTGCATTATACCAAGGTTCACATATGTTTAGAAACCATTTATGAGTACAAATTAAAAATTTCAGCTCAAATAAGGTAATTTATACTTTTTTTTTTTACCAGTCCTTAATGTGTATTAGGTAAAGGTTGATGAGTTATGAAACCAAGTCAGAGAATTTCAAACAAAATTTAAAGAAAGAGAATATGAAAGAAAAATAACTGAGTATGGTAGGCATAGTCTGAGTAACTTTTTTCCAGTTATATAAACATGATATATCATGGCTAGCGGTATAAACTATATTTCCTTCTATTGTTTCTGGCCAAAAAAGCTTGATAAATACTGTTCTAAATAGCCAATCACTGGCTAAATTTCAACTCACCTTATTATACCAGGCAGAAACAATGAGCTTTTCCTCATAATCACGAAATTTTGCTACTTTACATTCACTCTGAAAAGAGATTAGGTTAATTAAAAATCTTAGAAATTGCTCAAAATTACCAAAGGCAGAATAATTTCTTCACAATCTCATTGTTGAGAGAACATAAAGAATGAATTTGTGAGGCACATAAAATAGTCAAATGCAGAAATGTATCCACAATATCTTTAAGAAAGATCAAAATTTGTGATTGATTTTTCTCAGGAATTTCACTCCAAGAAACAACGATTGAAACAGGCACGCACACATGAACACACCTGCCTCCCACTCTGGTAATGCTTACACTGCTATTCCTCGTATCTTGAGGAAGAAAGCAACTAGCTTAGGTAACAGAACAGAGCTTCACCTATGGAGGAGCTGAACCAAGGGAAAAGAGGGTGCAGTGTGCTGGATTCCCTGTGATCATACTTATGTACCACCACAGAGGCTGACATCCTTTTCCGATTACTCCAGTGCAGCTAATTCTATTGTTAATTCTCTTGGGCACCAGAGGCAACTGGCTAACATAAAAACTACTCTTCAAACACTTGGGTCTTCCCTGAGCAAACACTCAATAGGAAAGGTGTGTGGGGCACAGAGCCCAAAGGCGAGGCCTTCTGGCTCACACCGGTCAGAGTGCGGATTCCCTTGAAGCGATGGCAGAGGGAACAGACTCTGCTATGTGCATCATGCTTCTCCTTTCTTCATTTGCACTGTGTACAGAGATGGATGCACAGCACCCTGGACACTTTCTAGGGTCCTACTTCAAACATCAGTATATTCTTATCGGCTTTCACTGGGAAGTAAAAAGATCCACCAAGATGTCAAAGATTTTCTAGTGAAGTCTTACTATTTGAAAGAAGTACAGACTGACGACCAGAGAGGAGAGGTAATGACTTTAATTACCAATAAAGCTATAATCCTGATCTCTGATTTATGTAATATTTAACGCTGTGGATACAGAAACATAAGATACAGCTTTTGCTCTCAAGATAACTTTAAAATGTACCAAAAAGAAAACCATTACTGCTATTCAATGAATGTTAAGTACATGGACTCACTATGGAGGGGCAATTACCTTTGCCTAAAGAAGGCCAGGAAACGTTTATGAATAAGAGGCATTTAAATTGGATCTTGAGGAATTAATAGCATTTCTTTAGAAAGACATCCCCCTTTCTGGTGCTCTTCTCAACATACATCACAGTTTGAACAAACACTGACAGCATATGCACATAAGCTTACTGTATACTCTGGATGTACAAAGAAGAGGGTTAAAGCTGGCCTTTAAACAAAAATATTTCCACCATAGTCCATATCTACTCGTTCACAATAAAGGTATCTGAATAGAATGTTTTTTCTGAAATATAACATTCTTGATTGATTTAAAAAGAAACCAACTATTAATAATTTCAAGGCCAGAATATAGAACTCAACACGGATTTGCAATTAGGTACATGTGGTTAAGAGGAAGTATGTATCAACTTCAAGAAGAGCATCAAGTCTTAAAAGTAGTATTAAAAATAGTAGTTTTATAAAACACTGCAAAAGAAACTAGAACATGCCCAATTACAAAATCTGAGAATATGCAATTTCATGCTGACATATTCCAAGCTAGTAAAAATGTTATAACCATTGGCACAAAAATACCTTTAAAATTTAAAGACTCAGCTAATCAATGAGATCATACCATTACTGACATAACCTAGTATGATAATGAAGATTGCTCCTTTGTTTAGGGAATTACTAGGATTCTAGGAGTACTTACTTCTTCCAGAAATTCTAATTAATTTTGCTCAGGTTCATGTGAGAAACAAAAGATGAGATAAATCTGGTAAACTGAGTGAACAGAGTACCTTTTTAAAAAGTAAGCTCAGTTTTTTCTTTTTCTGAATGAAATCACATCCTTATAATCTTAAAAGGAACATGATAGTCAAGGATAGCCATATGACTAGCTGTTAAAGAGGGAGAGTTCTACAATAAAGCAAAAAGAAGGCAAATGTGTGCCAAACTTATAGCAAGGGAGATGCTTTGTAAAATACATACCAGTAGCTAAATCACTACATTTCTAACATTTTGTGAAACTTGATCATTAATGGAAAATATATGACAGTTGATAATTACCAGGATTCTACAGAATAATTCAAATTCAACATGGAAATTTTACCTCCAGAATCTCAATTCTTCTCTCCTTCTCTGCCAACTGCTTTCTAAGTAGCATTATTTCAGCTGACGCTGGATTTAACTTGGGATCTAAAGTTTTTATTACCTGTTTAAAGAAAAAAAAAACTAATGTTCACTTATCTTTGAAAGTATTGACGATACAGGAACATTTTCTATGAAAACTAAAGAAAGTAGAAAATTATCAACAAAGTCATCCAGGAACTAACTTTAGCTTGGTACAATTTAATTGTGAAAAGCAAAACCAACTTATTCTAGAGGCAGGAAATGGTATAAAAATTCAGTACAAAAATGGGAAGATCCCTATCCCCAAATCAAGTTTTCCTTCTTCAAGGCTAGGTACCCAGGGATAGTTACTTTTAGCCTTTTCATTGCCCAAACTTTGAGCATTAAGGTCATGAAATAACCCTTTCCATATGTATTGGAATGTGAAAGAAAATCAAAATGAATTCAGTAGCTACAAGGGAACTTAACTGATTTTACAGAGGAAAAAAAGAAAATTCTTAGCAATAATCTGTTTTACCATCGTTGTCAAGTCAAACTAACTCAATTTATCAGATAAGATAACAGACCTGGTGACTTTTATTTGTAAACAGTAGTGTTAATACTCTATCACGTTTATGTAAATTACTAAAAGTTGGATAGAGAGTATCAGTGCAGTACAAGAGAATGAGAGGGAAAAAGGGAAAGGGAAAGAAATATGGAATGAATTTAACAAAATCATGTTATATACATACATAAATGTACCAAATGTATTTCACCTTTCTGTATATGTATAAACTACCAATAAAAAATAAACAAATGCAGGAGTGAAAGAACAGAGGAGAGAGAAAAGGGGGACTGAGGAGAGAAAGGAGAAGCAATGGTGTTTGAAATCATATTCCTTCCATATATAATTTTATCAGAATGACCCCAAGTACTATGCACAATTATTATAATGCTCTAATAAAAAATTAAAAATCATCCCCCCTAAAATAAAATTTACTTCTACAAAAAAAAAAAAAAGAAAAGATGTTTAATCAGACAGAATGCAGCAAAAAGATTCAACGAAACCATATAGATAACATTCTGTTAAGAAACCAGTTTGGAAAAGTTGGAAAAGTAAAGTATGAATTACAAGCAACACCCACAAATTTTTAGTAACAAAGACATTTATTAAGTAATTTCTTTCATTCATTCATTTATTCATTCATTTCTTGATACTGTGGATTGAACCCAGGAGTACTTTACTGCTGAGCTACACGCCTGATTTTTTTATATTTTGAGATGGGGCCTAAGTTGCTGAGGCTGGGCTCAAGTTTAGAATAGTCCTGAATCAGCCTCCTGAGTCACTGGAATTACAGGTGTGTGCCACTGTGCCCAGTATCAATCTATTTTTTAGAGGTTTAAAATTAATGAGTTAGAGACACTGCATATACATTTATAGAGAAAAAGGGAAAAGAACAGAAAGTAAGACACCAACTTATTACTATGGTTCATGCATTCAAAAATCATTTACTGAATGTGGACATGTAGCAAATACTGTGGGAGAATGGGATGTCAAAAATTATGAGAAGAGAGACAGTGAATCACATTAATGAATTCAAATCATAATTTGATTATGAAAAATTATAATTTATCTGTAAATCATAAAAGTATGGCTGGGTTTTTCTATTTTCTGAATTTTCTACAATAGGTACATGCTATTTTAACCATTCCCCAAAATAATGTAAGAAGGAAAAAAAGAAATCATGTTTATCAAAGCTAGTAACTATCTTATAAATGGCATTACTCAAAGATGTCAAGAATAAGCTATTCATTGACACTCTTTTCTATAATTAGTTATTATTTATTTAGAATGTCATTTAGAAATATATAAAGTATCTCATTAAAATATTCTTATTCTTGGACCCAATGATTCCATTTCTAGGAAACAAAGGACAATTAACTAAAATAAGGAGGAAAGCTCTCTATGTAAATACATTGCTTACAGATTTATTTCTAGGAGCAAAAAATGGAAAAGAAATGGAAATAAACTATTTCTGATGTTAGGATAACAATTAAGGAAACAATGATATATCTTACACAATTGATTTTTATGTAGGTATTATTTTATTTTTGCAAAGTCAGCTCCTAAATTATAGTATCTGTCTTGTTCACTGCTATACTCCCAGTTCTCAGTAGAGGTGTTCAATAAATATTAATTTGTATAACATGAACAAATGGTTAAGTTTAAAAATACAAATATATATATGTACATATATATGTACATACATTTAAAAATACAAATATATATGTATATATGCATGCACATGTGTGTGTTATGATTACCAGTCTCAGTGCATTCATTAAAAATGCACTGTTAAGAAAATATGCCAAGGGGAGGCTGGAATGGTGGCACAGTGACTACAGTGCTTGCCTGGCATGCACGAGGACCTGAGTTCAAACTCCAGCACCATGTATACAATGAAGTCTAGGAGCAACTAAGAAAATATGCCAAGGGGCAGGAGTGATGGCTTAGTGGTTGTGGCACTTGTCTGGCATGTGAAAAGATGCAGGTTTGAACCCCAGCACCACATACCCAATGAGGTATCAGAGCAACAAAAGCCACATGAAAAAACTAAATAAAAATTGATTCTCTCTTACTGTCCCTCTCTCTTAAAAAAAAAAGAAAGAAAAGAAAAAGAAAATATGCCAAAATGCCAACAGCAACTGGGTCTAAGAATTTTTTGCATATTTTATACAATAAACATTTATACTTTTGTTATTGGAAAAAACTTAACTGTGGCAAAGACCACCTGTTTGGTTATCAACCTATCACCTTTTCCTAGCACAGTTATGTTTCTATGCCTCCTTAGAAGCTGGGTGTGGCCATGTGCTTGAGTTCTATTACTGAAATGAGAATTAAAATGATTTTGGCTGTTTCTAGGCCTGACCTATCACATATCTACCATGTGATATATCCCATCTTTCCTCATCTACTAGTTGGTCAGGGTCAGGTAACCTGGGACACCTGTGTTGAAGGAGGCAGAATGCTTGTCAGCTTAGGAATGAATGAGCACAAGGAGCAGAGCCCTTTTCCCACTCATAACAGGACTTTATGTGATCAGGAAGCAAACTTGTAGAATACAGGCCTTTGAGGTCTTGGGTTCATCTTCTCCTGCTGGCACTACTGACATCTTAGTATTATGAGACTTAAAATATAATAAAAGCAGACCTATTATCACTATTTGATAGTGGTACCATAAAATTCCCTTCTTTCCACAGGAAAACTAAAAAGAATATATAACACTCTCTGAAAGGGAACAATATGGTAATCATGAAAACAAAAGATTTTAGGAAAACAGTATTTACACACATTTAAGTAAAAGTATGAAATCAGGAAAAAGGACAATTTAGTCTGGTGAACATCAGAATAGTGTTTAACTGTCTAATCTAGACTAAGGCTAAAACAATTTCAAACAAGTTTAAAAACCTACATTTTTACAAAAGATAAAACATTGCTTTTGCTAAGATTCTAGCAAATTTTATTTCTCGGCAAATGTGCTAAAAGACTATATAGCAAATAAACTTCCAGGTTCTTACTAAGTGCTAAGCACTCCCATACAGTAGAGGAGTCACATTCCCTAAAGAGGTCACTACAATCAATATAAAGCTGTCCCTATAAATGATGTGTTTATTTTATCTGCTACTAGTCTGACAGGCGTGAGAAAGACTGAAGAGATGAGGACTGACACACAGATACCAGGAACATGACAGGCAAGGCAAGACTGTGAAGAGCAATGTGACTAGACAGATACAAGAACTGCAGTATAACCAGGAGAACTAGGACTAATTACAAGGTGGGCTGCCTAGGCTGGAGCTCTGAAGGTTAAGGCACTTACATTTCTGGCTTTCTCCAAGTACATTTTATATCTTTCTTCCATTGCTCTCATATCTTCATCTTTCTTCTGAAGAGCAGCTTCAAGTTCACTGATCTTTTGAACTATTAATGAAAGCAAAATAAACATGATTATTACTACTTAAAATATTCTACCCTCATATAAAAAGTTGCATTTATCAAACTTTCTGACGACTAGTAAAAGAAGTTAAAAGAGAAAAATCTTATTCTTTGTAGTGAATTCTTACCTAAAACTTTTGAATATAACCAATACATCCTTGATCACTTTCTATAATTTTTCTCCTTTATATCAAGCATTTCAATAAAATATATCTTCCAATTTATGCACAACCACAATAAGAGAAAATACAGCATTATTTCTACATAATGTTTTGATGCTCATTTTAATCTGGCTTGAAATTACTATATTAATATTTTCATAGTATTAATTATATTTTATAATGTTTGATACTCCTATATATCAGTCAGTTCATTTTACTAAATTTACATTGTTTTGCTTTGATTGTACCGTAATGAACTCTGCACTAAAATTACAATAGTTCTTATTTGTAATATAAGTATCTACACAGTGTGCAAAGACTTATATTTCTTACATCTTTCAACTAAAAAGGGCAAGCCCTTAGATTATAGTCTGCTCCAATGTTTATAAATACCTACCATTTTGGTTTATATCTGGCTGGAGATCTTCAATGAGCTCTTGTTTCTTCTGTAATTCTTCATGGACCTCTGTTAGTTTTTCCCTAAGAAAAAGGATGCAGCCTGGAGTCAAACAGACCTAAGCATGAAAACTATTCTCTGCCACATAACAGTTGTTGCCTTTGTGCAAGTCGCTGTCTGGTCCTTAGCTTCCTCACCTATGAAATGGGAAGATCTGCCTATTGACCAGATTTGTCATGAACATGCAGACTGCCTGGAACATTGTGGGTACCAAAAATGTTAAATATTTTTCCTTTGCCACCCTCACTCTCTAGGAAAGTAAGGGAAATATTTGATAGGTTAACTACCCCCAAAATCTAGTTGTGATAGTTGTCTGCTTTTTAAAACTCTTCAAATGGTATTGTTAATTTTTAAATGTAGGAATTTAGTTTCTAGGCAGGCTAAGACTTTTTAGAATTTTTTTTTCTTTTAGGTGAAAAGAAAAACCAGGATCAGTTTGTTTTATTTACCAAATAAGAAAATGAAATTAACTTCAGAAGCTTTTACAACCCTTCCCCTCTCATATTTGAAATTAGATACTAGTTTTACTTACATATGAGCTTCCAACTTCTGCTTTAGTTTGCTGGACTACAAAATTAAAAAAAGCTGCTGTAAGATGACTATCTTGACAAGGCAAATTTTCCAGACATCTAAATAGCTACCTCCTTTTGAAGATATATGTAACTAAGCAGAATTATGAATGTTTTTAAAATTTGTCTTTAAGATAACATACTTTAAAAAGCATAAATATTTTAGGCATTTTTTTACATCAAAAGGAAAAAGAAAGGAGAATAGGAAATAAGGAAAAGTAAACTAACAAGGAAAAATGTCATGTAATTCTGAACACAATAAATATTGAATTTGGATTTGAAGAAAAATATCAAATAGAAACTGAATGTGATATACTAAGGAGTATCAAACATTCAAGCATCATTATCTCAAAATGTAATTCTAAGATTTATCTTTATAATAAAATTTAATAATTATAAATCTACGCATTTTAACATTAACATCAAAATGGAGCAAAGGGATATTGTTAAAAAAAATTTAAAACATAAAATTTCCTCTCTTAAAACCAGTATTTTAAATTGTAATAGTAGTTAGATATCAATGGAATAGCTGCAGAGTTTAAAATGTATAATCTGAAATATAATGTGGACACTAATAAATCAAAAATGAAAGATGAAGAAATTTAAAATGTTTAAAACACTGAAATCCAAAATGAAGTCCCCCATATAGATTCTACTTTAAAAGTATTTCCTAATGTGACTTAAAAATATTTGTATTAGAGAGGTACGATACCGTATATATGCACATATGAGATGCCGCCATGCATGAGACGATTTCTATTTTCCAAGCCCCCAGGGAAAAAAGAGAAAACCATATAAAGCATATAAAAGGCAGAAAGGAAACACAACTCTTTCAATCTTCCTTTCCATCTCTGTAATTAATTACTCTGTAATTTCCTCCCCCAGAAACTCAGGAATAATCACTTAACATTTTATCTAACCTCTCTAACACACATCCACAGCCCTACCTTTTCTGTTGTTATTTTTAATTAAATGCATCCCTCTCTCTTCACATTATTTCCTCGCCACATACAGAGATCAAACTACAGGAAAACTGCAGATATACTGAGATTAAGCTAAATTTGAGGATTTTTTTTAAATCTGCTTATCTCTGTCCTCACACTATCTGTCTTCACAACACAATGGCAAGCCCTGCTGGTTGAGGAGGCAAGAAATAACGGGTGCTGCCTTCAAGACTATGTTAAGGCTTTTGTCCTTCAGAGGTTGGTGTATTCATTTCTTGAATACATGTTGGTTGACATCATTATTATTTTATTCTCTATTTTCCTATTAAGCAGTTTCCTTAATTCTGACTGCTAATTATTCTTAGACTTTTTCCAAACCAGCCCTGTTGGAATCCTGGCAGAACTGTGAAGGCATCAAACATAACATGGTCTTAATCAAAAATTATCACAAATTTAGGCATAGTTGTTAAAGTAGGATAGATAGAAATCATATTACAATATATATGATCAATTTATAGGCTCCAAGTTGGCAAAATCACTGCATCTGTTATGCAGATATATACGGTATTTGAGGGTACCCTCAATGATAAGAGTGGCACTTTCAAATGCAAAATGAATTTGGACATCAGGAACTATTAAAGTGAATCCACACAGAATAGAAATATTTATAATTTCTAAGTTACTTACACTTTCGCCTTCAGATTTGGAGCCATGTTCTTGTAAAGACTTCTGGAGGTCCTCAATCTGCTGCTGCAGTTCTCGGATACGCTCTTTGCTTAGCCTGTTATAAGATGAATCATATGTATTTATTTCTATTTAAAGTCAAAATAGTGAAGGATCTATAGAAGTGTATTCATGAAATTTAACTAAAAAAATTACACATGGTAATAAAAACAAATGAAAAGCAATTATCTATGGCTAAGTACACTATGTAGAACAGCAGGGTACTTCTAAGGAAATGCTTAAAGAAGACTTTTTCTTCCTGAAAGCCTACATACTCACATTTTACAATTTAAAATACTTACATGTCAGTGGCAAAAGCATAATATTTCTACACTGTACTCACTGGCAGAAAAATTAGAAAAAGAGTTCAATTTTCCTAATGAATCAAAACTTGATTTCTTTATCTGTTTCGGGTTTTACAGTACATTGGGAAAGGAAGGAGGTCACCACTTTCCAACCAATTCTTCATGGTTTTTTTATTTAAATTAAACAGACTGGCACTAGCAATTAGCACATAAAACTTAGCAAAAACCCATCCTTTAAAACTCTGCTTAAGAGTTACCTCCACTAGAAGTTACCAGCAAGTTACTCTTTTTGCCTCTTTCTCTACACAAACAGGCACACAAGGGAACAAACATATAATATAGCTAACACTCCTATCCAATATTTCATTGTAGCAGTTATCACTAGTATAGTAATTATCTAGTCACGTTTACCATCCTGTATCAATTCTCTAAAAACTGAAACTTAGTATCTCCAGTGTGGACAAGACAGTAATAGTTAATGGTCTCTTCAGAAAATTGTTATTCCTCTTTTAAGCACCATTGACATAACAGTATACATACATGTTAGAGAAGGGGAATGCTCAAGTGTCTCTAAAATTTCTGGTGGTCTCTAAGATCTAATAAAGGTTGTATAAATAAATGCAAATATCTTTACAGTAAGGGACAGGTCAGTATCATGGTTAAGAGTGCAACACCTAATCTAGGGGAACCATAGATATGGAAGGGGTCAGGGGAGCAGAGATGCAGGAGTCAGGGGAGAGAGGAAGGGAGGATAGAGAGGGATCTAGGGAGACAATCAACAATGTAGCATAAACATACTCTTTATCCCCCCTGAGAAGCCAAATAATACTTATGCAATCATTTAATTCTGGAAATCACAATCCTGTGTGTGTGCGCACGCGTATGTATAGACATTAATATCTGTTATGGGGGAAATATAAAAGAACCATGAGACAGGGTTGTAGGGCTGGAGTGGTGCCTCAGTAGTTACGATACTTGCCCGGCATGCATGAGGATGCAGGTCTGAACCCCAGCACCATGTACACAATGAAGTATTGGAGCAATGAAAGCCATACGAAAAACTACATAAAATTGATTCTCTCTTAAAAAAAATAAAAAAAAGACTAGAGTGTGGGCAATGTGGGGGCAATACCTGATTACGATCAAATGCATATCATATTGTTACTTTATATGCATTTATGATTGTATAACAATTCAACTCCTCAATAAAAAAAAAGTACAGACTCAGGAACCAGATTGACAGAAACTCTGAATGTAGAGTTCAGAACTTATGAGCTGTATAACTGTGGGTAACACTATGTCTCAACCTCCTTAGCTGCAGAAAAGAGTAAATTATTGACTCACTGCTTCATAGAGTTAACGTGAGGATTTAATGAGTTAATTAAAAAAAAGTGTTTAGAAAAGTACCTGGGGCACAGCAAGCTTTAGATAAATAATAGATATTTTTATTGCTATACTAATTTTAAACCAAATCATTGATACCTGATAAATGTCATTTGCTTTAAATACATTACCTAGAATCTTTTTAACAACTCATATTTACAGCTGAAGAAACTGAGTGTGAGGTTAAGTTACTTTCCCAGAAATAAATAGTTAATGAATTGAAACAGAAGTGGGATTCAAATTTGATTCTGCAATCTATGTCCTATCTATTCACCACACTGCAGAAGGAGCAGAGGCATCATTTACTCATTTGTTCAATGTTCTGTCAATTGTGAAGTTTTCTAAATGAAATTCAAGAGTAAACAATCTGGTTGACCAGGTCTGGATCATCCCCACGTTTTACCATGATATGAGTAAAATGCATCACTTGATTTTTTTCAGGTGGAAGCTTACAATGGTGACAGACTAAAAAAAAAAATTACCAAACTACTTTTCTAGATAATGCTAGCTAACTACGGCAGTATTTTCTACTTCTGTGAATTAAGATGCCATGACTTAAGATTAAAAAGTAGCAGTCAGTCAGTCACCTTTGCTCAGTTTCCAACTCATTCATCTTGCGGTGCTTCTGCTCCAGCTGCTCCTGAAGCTCTTCAATGCGCTCATTCTCGGTACCTTCCTGCTGTAAGCGAAGCATCTTGTTTTCATGTTGTAGTCGAATAAACACCTCCCTGATGTTGAAAAGTAAATTTGTTTAAAAATTTTTGAAGTGTTAGTCACTATATTCTTTCAAGAGAAAAAATTCTTATCCACTCAAAAGTTATCATTTTAAAATGTGATTAAAACTTCTTAAAGTTTTTAGAAAAAATTTATATTGCAAGAACATTCCTAAAAACAAGTTGTAAACTATTAAAAGTTATAATATACAATTATGTTATATATTTTAAATGATTATTAAGCAAATCCCTAAGAGACAGTATGATTTATTTAACCTTTGTAATATAGGAACTATTCACAAAAGGAAATGGTATACTCTTAGAAAACATATGAATGAAAAGCAATAGATTTAAGAACATATAGTATGTCTAAAATTTTTAAATATACTTTTATGATGGTAAGCAATTTCCAATTTGTTTGAAAAAATTATTAATGATTTACATATACATTTTTAAAATGAAAATTTGGTATTGAACACAAATGCAAATTTCTATCTGGTATCAAACAGAAAAGCAATACTTTCCTACACACTTCATTTCCAAATCTTGTTCTCCCCAAAGCAACTAATTCCAATTAATTCCAACTTTTGTTCTTCTAAATGTCAGCACCATAATTCTAAATAACAAGCTCATACGATTCTTTTTTAAATTATTAGCATAATAATTTACTCCTAGCTAGGGAAACATAAGTAATTATTGTTACTTTATATTTATATTATTTTGTGTCTTCTGATAATTTTGTAACTTTAAATAACATAATTGTACTTCCAAAGTTACTTTGTGTTGCATAAACTTTAGTAAGTTCAATTTTTATAACATAACACACAGTCTCACCACCTAGCAATAAAAATCATATTATAAAAATTAGAGTATATTATTTAGCAAGGTTTTTGGATTTTGCTTCTAATATGTTTTCAAATTGCTATGGTAGCAATTGTTTAACAATTACTGATTTAGAAAGTTTAAACAGAGAAGAGAAAATAATTTTCACTGTGATTTGTTACTTTCAAGTATATGCAAATGAATCGAAAGTACTTTCCAAGACAACTGGATGTTAATAATCAAAAAGTGTGTGTTGGTTTCTAGCACAGTTTATAAAAAACTTGAAGTCATGACTATATCCTAACAAGAAAAAAACTGAACAAACTGAAACAACCTGGTAAACACGATGCTAAGCAAAAGTTAGTTACAAAAGATCACAAACTGTATGATTCTATGTATATGAAATTCCATAAAAGGTTAATTAATACTGGTGGCCAAGAGCTTGGATTTGGAGGGGGTCAGGAATGGAGAATGACTGCTAATGTATGGCTCTCTTTGGGGGGGATAATGAAAATGTTCTGACATTAGAAACTGACAGTGGTAATAGTCACAATATGATAGTGACAACTATGAATAGAACAAAACCCACTGAACTACATATTATTTTTTTAAGAGAAAGAGACAGTGAGAGGGAGAGAAAGAGAGAAAGAATCAATTTTATTTAGTTTTTCATGTGGCTTTTTTTGCTCTGACACTTCATTGTGTATGTGGTGCTGGGGTTTGAACTCAGATCCTCACTCATGGCAGGCAAGCGCCAAAACCACCGAACCACCCCTCCAGCTCCTGAACTGCATATTTTTAAACAGATAAATTATATCTCAAAATGATTTAAATAAAATTAGTTTGAAGTAACAAATTCATTTTCACCAAAAGAAAAAGAAAATCATAAAAAAATACAGATTAGCCAAATATCTGGAAGTAAACATAGCAGTGGAAGCCCAAGAGGGATAAGGGAGGGTAATTGGTGGGGGGGGCACTCCTGGGGATAATTGCAATATCCAGAATATTTACACATTTTATACACATTTTATATTACTTTGTTAAAATCTTGTAAGGTTGTTTAAAAAAAAAAAAATAAATAAATAAACCGTGGGGAACCTGCAGAAACACCTTGTAGGAGCAGCATTTTCACAGGCAAAAAAAAAAATAAAATAAAATAAAACTTTCCCCTAGGAAGCTATATTCCTTTTGAAAATCGCCTTCTGGGCTTCTGTCTTGAAATCCCGAACATGCTAATACATACAGAGGCTTCCCAGAGCTGTCTTTCTTTACATACAAGGGAAGAAAAAGAAATATGTCTCAAGACAGCCTCTTGCTTCTTTTGGGTTAGTGAGGAAGGCAAATGGGGGAGAAGGTGCTGCAGGGCAGAAGACCCTGAAGAAAGCCTCAGGAAGAGCCAGGGAGTGGGATGAAACAGGCATCCATTTTACACTGAAGGGAAAGACAACTGTAGGCAACTCTCACTCCCTCTCTCTTAGGGTCCTCAGACATCTGGAGCCAGGACTGGTGAGACTACTTCCTGCTTTTGTTCCTGGCGACAAACCTTCTCCTGACATTCAGCATCTGCTCCACCCAGGAGGGTTCTGCAATATTTAGCAGACCCAGGCTCTGAAAGGAGGTGCTTGAGTCAACATTTAAAAGATCACAGCTACAGCCTGAGGCAGCAAGAGGGGAAGGAAGAAGAGGAAGATGGCCTGCAATAGCCATCTTGAACCCTCTTCACCCTTTACCCCACCCACCCTCTTCACGTGCTCATTATTTTGCATGATTTATTGTGCTGTTTATATGTTCTGGGTATTGGAGACAGAAAAAAATAAAAGTTCCTACCCTCAAAAAAAAAAAAAAAAAAAAAAAGATAAAGGTTGGATCCAAATAAAAAATTTGTATTTCGTTTAACTTCTCCTTAATCCTCCTACTATTACTGATAATTCCTATGTTTTTGCCCACAGGGATTTGAATGCCATATAACAAGAATTTTCCAGAATTAAAAAACGAAAATAATTTCAACAAAACAAAGGTCATATTATAGCAACTAGAATATGTTATTCTTCCAGTTTGTACAATTTTAGTTCTGATAAATTTTAAAACTGCTGTGGTAGCAGAACTAATTTGATTTAGGAAGTTTAAATAGGTGAGAGTTTTTCCAACTCTATAACTATTACAGTACTATCAAAAAACAAGTGATTTACAAATATAAAAGAAAAAAGGAAGAAAACAGGGAAAGAAAAAAAGGAAGAAATCACATTTCTAACATTAAGTATGATTTATCAATCAATAGAAAAAAATTTACCTATATTCCACTGGCATAATCTCAGCAGCAAGGTTCTCATAACTTTTTGTAGCTGATGAATCTAAATAAAAAACAGATTAGTGGTTCAGTACTTCAACCATTATAATAAAGTGTTACTAAAATCTAAATAAATATACCTGTTTGGTTTAAGTGATCCTGTTGTACTTGTGAACATCGAAGTTCTTCGTTTGTTTCTTTCAGAGTATCACGTTGTTCTATTAGTCTCTAAAAAAGAATTTCTGATATCAGCAAAGTACTTAATTCTATAGTTTTAGTTTTGATAGGCTCATTTTCTCTTGTATAAGTCACATACATAATAGCCTTTATACAACATATAGATTGTGATTTCTCCACCAGTTTATCTTTGAACCAAATGAATGCAATTATGTAATATAGTATAAGTATATACATGGTAGGTAATAAAAAGAGCATGGACTTTGGAAGTAAACATATTGGAGTTTGAATTCCAGACTTACCATTTCCTTGATATATTATCTTGGGCAAGTTATTTAAAATTTTTTTTTTAAAGAAAGAGGGACAGTGAGAGAGAGAGAGAGGAGGAGAGAATCAATTTTTTATTGTTTTTCATGTGGCTTTCGTTGCTCTGAGACTTTGTTGTATACATGTTGCTGGGGTTTGAACCCACATCTTCGTGTATCCCGGGCAAGTGCCAGAACCACTGAGCCACCACTCCAGCCCCAAGTTATTTAACTTTTTACTTTTAGCTTCAGTATTCATATTTTCAAAATGGGAATACCAATATAAACATCCTTGAGAATGTGTTTCAAATAATAAATGAGGTAAATTATCTAAATAGGTTGATGTATAAGAGATGCAGGAGACTAGTTATATCTTTTACCATAATAGTGAAATTCTATTGAAGTGATAAGTAGCATCCTGGTACTATAAATTTGTGGAAAAACACCATATCCCAAGAACAGCTAGAAATTCATCATTGATTCTCTTATTTTAGAGCCTACACCCACGGTGAAGTTCTGTGTTCTGAACAAAAGGATCACAAGTGAATGATGTTCCCAGAACCTGAAAAGTACTTACAAATATAAAATAGTATTTCAAATGTTATGTTTGAAGTCAATAAACAAAACCCTATTTAGGTCCATTATGTGGTTCAAGTCAGTCTAAAAATAAGTTGGCAACTGTCTTAAGGATTCCTTAGATTGGAATCCACTGATGCTCTGGGATCAGTGGGCTCTACAAATTATGACTAGGAACAGGGGAATCTTTATAAACATGCTTTTCCATAAATGCAATGCAAACTCTAGGAAATTTGTCCTCATCAACTTTTAGAGTTCTGGAAATGAACCAAAATCCTACAACTATGTGAGGAGTTTTTATTGTAGTAAATTTGCTAAGCCTTCGTTAGAATCGTGAGCTTACTGCTCTTTTAACTTGTTTTATCACTATCACTTTTCCCCAGCTCTGGAACAGCTTCAAATATCAGAAGCCTCTCTATTATGATAGTTTTAGTGGCCACCAGAAGAGGCAGACCAGACAAGAAATTCCTCCTAAAAAGCCCCATCATCCTTGGAGAATTATCACTATTTGATCTGTCCTGAACCTCCAAGAAGCAGCCCCATTTGCAGTTACTTGACCTGATTCAGAGCTTGTTCTACAGGAAGAGCTACTCCCCCAAGGTGAATATTAAACACAATCACTAGCAACTGTTTATCACCACGGCTGCTGAAATTTATGATATCAGGTGGGCATAAATAAGAACCTAGCCAAAAGGTTACACAAAAAAGATCTGAGAAACAGGATGTCCCATAGGAGGCTATAAAAACATCTGACATGTTCCTGAAGATCTAAAGGCAAACCATGTGCACATGCCCAGAAAAGACCTGAGAGGGACTTAATGTCTTAGCTGTGGATGAAATTGAAGCCCTATGCAAACAAGACAAAAGGCAAAGGCACTGCTTCAAACTGCATGAGCAGTGAAGATGTTTTTCAATACACACACTGGATGCTTTAGTAAATGCTGAAGGTTTAAGGTATCACCACTGTAATTCCTACTCATCACAAACTAGCCACAATGGTAACTGAGAACACGGATATTGCTGGTTGCACATTACATAGAATACACATCTTGGAGAATCAGTCCAAAAGTATTATTAAAGCAAAAACTAACAGTAACAACAAACCTTTAGGTTGGGAGAAATATGACTTTCAAGTTTGGTACATTATATCAAGTGGCAGATATTCAACAGAAGTACAAAACACCCGAAGGAAAAGGAAAGTGACTACGTGGAGAAAAATCAGTCAACTGAAAAAGCCAATGAAATGAGCTAGTGGGTGGATACAGTAGCCAAAACCCAAGTGAGATAGTTTGTACATATTCAAAGAACTAAACCAAACCATGTGCACAAAATTAAAAGAAATTACAACAATACCACACAAAATGGAGTGTAAAAGAAATTATTTAAAAAAAAAAAACTAGAAATTCTGAAATTTCCAGTTTTGGAGATTCAAGATGGCAGATTAGAGAAAGGCCACAATTCCAGTTGCTCTATAGCTTGGGATACAAGCAGTGAGAGAATTGCTTCTCAGCAAGGTGGGTAAGAGAAGGAATTCACTGAAATTTAGTATCAGTCAGTCTCGTAGAGACTTAGAAATTTGGGTCCACTGAACAAAGAATAAGAAAGTACACTGGAACCAAGTCAGGTACAACAGCAGCACCAGTTCACCACACAGAGGAGGGATAACACAAATAAGAGAAACACATTGGAGAGCAGTGGCACAGAAAACCCCTTGAAACAGAAAAGCAGCCTGAACTTAGCATATTTGAAAAATGCTGCTTCTCAACTGGCAGGTGGAGACCTGGGGTTGGGGGGGTCCATCTTGCGGAGGCCACATAGCAGCTTGCTGCTGCAGGAGCCTGGGAGATCACAGCAAATATTACCATACTGTCCTGGCACATACCTAATGTGTGGCCAAGGGTATACTTAGCAGAACATGAGTGATACAAGCAGAGATTATACTCAGTGGGATTTAAGACAGAAAAGAGAGAAGTACTATTCACTTTCCTTTTGAGTCTGGAAGCTCATGTGGCCAGCTGACGGTCAGGAAACAGAATAGGTGACTGATTACAATCAGGGACTAAGCCTGGGAAGGCCATATTTGTGGGCAGTCTAGCATTTGAGTCCTGTGTAGGATTGGCTCCCTTGTCCTGCCAGCAGAATTCTCGGGAGGCTTCTGAGATCCAGATTCCCATCATAGACTGGCATCTGCCTGGCTATAGGGGTGTGTTGATCTAATCTCTCCAGAGCAGATGCCAACCAACAAAGTCCCTGAAGTCTAAAGAGAACTATGCCACAGCTGCTGGAGCTCCCCTCTAGAACTCCCAGCTTGAGAGTGCATTGACTTGGTTTGTCCAGAAAAAGTTCCAATCCAAAGCATTTCCCATTTCGTCCCATCTCCCATTTCGTCCCATCTCCCATTTCATCTTACACTTGTAAGAAGAGAAGTTAAAAGCTATTTCAACCAGCTTCAATTTTAAGCCACCCCAGTTGGCAACTCTATGAGCAACACAAAAACGAGAAGGTATGGAAAGGAGGACAGCCAAGTGTAGGTACTAATCATCCATCCTCATTGACAGTTTTGAACACCTCAGTGGAGACCATTCTTTCATTTTTCATTAAGAATATTCTTTCCACTTTTTTTGGGTGTTATTTCTGTGCTAATTGGTTTGCAGATATATGTGTATCTATGTTTGTATGCATACATATATGTGTGTACATATTTATACATATTTGTTTGTTTTCTCATTTTTAGCTTTTTTATGATTGTTATTTTTCTTTGTCTTCTCTTTTGAAGGTTAGGAATTTTGTTTGTTTTTGTTTATCTTATTTCTCTCTCTCCATTCTTTTCCCTCTAATAGCAAAAATTCTTTTATTCTCTCTCACTCTCTCTCCCTTTAGTTTTTTCTTTTCTCTCCTCCTTTGTAGTCATCACTTGCCATATTTCTTCTTTCTCTCTTCACAATTTGAACACTCTAAACTTTCTTTTACCATTATTTTCTTTTCTCTTAATGAAATACATTTTTTACCATCTTTTAGACCCATTTGGTTTAGATATTGCTGAACCATCATTCATGTTGTTGCAATTATTAATACTTTGGATGTCATAGTTGACATCTGCTGTTTACTTTAATGCCAGATACGGTTCACGGATATTTATTAGTAGTATTATTATTAGTTTTCCTAAACTAGTATTCCTACCATTCCTGTTTTTGTGGCAACCTGTGGTTTATACGTCATATCAGACATTGGTGTTTATTTTAATGCCGTACAACGTCTGCTTCTGTTGTTGCTATTGTTTCCCCCTTTTCTGTGAGCTATTGAAACACTACAAGTTTATAGAGTAGAAACATTGCTACTGAACTAAACCCAGCCAAGAGACCGCTCACCTTGCTCCACACACTAACTATGCTCAAACGACAGTTTTCAATACAAAGAACAGAAGAGACAAAGCCCCAGAGGAACAACCAGCCCCAAGGCTAGGGGGCCCTCAGGTCCCGTATGTGGATGTCATTCCCTACAGCACAAACAACAAACACAGCACAAGGACTATGGGGACAACATTTATAAGGGATCTCATCTAATCCATCCCATAACTGTTTGGAGTATATAGACTAGTTAAGTGAAGAAGAGCAATCACAGAGGTAGTATTCCACATATCCTGGTATATATAACACAACTGTCAATCTACAGGGAGGACCCCACTCTTTTGAAACCTACAGGAAAAGTGAAATCCTCAAGCTCTGATGCAATATACACTGTATCAAAATGCACTAATCACCAAAGAACTAAAAGGGAAACTATATTACAAAATCCATTTGGAAACATATTGAAAATTTTACAACAACCACCTAATATTATACCAGAATACTTTGGCAAGGGAAGGTCATACCCTAAAAAGGCCCACACAGAGTAAAAGAGAAATCCATCTCAACAGATGCATAAAACCCAACACAGGAATATAAGAAATATGAAAAAAACAAGGTAACACAACACCTCCTAAAATTCATACTTCACCAGTAACTAACTCCCAAGAGATAATGAAGCAGATAAAACACCAGATAAAGAATTCAAAAGAATAATTTTTAAAAATGACCAACGATACATGGAAGCTAGAATAAAATAAAGGGAGAGGGAAGGATAGATTACACAATGAATCAATCCAATACAAATTAAAAGACAAGATGAGCTAAAGGAATTTTAGTTAAGAGGAGAGAGGGGAGGTAAGATGGCAGGGAAATGGGGGGATCAAAAAAAAGTAAAGTATATTTTACACCTCTAAGATACTAAATAGTTCCCATGCGATCAATAAAAACTGGAAAAGTAAAAAAGAAATAATAATAAAAGGAAGATCAGTAGAAGAAAGGGACCAGGGGATTGGAGGAAGTGGGGTTGGGGGAGTGCTGATGAGGGATATTGGGTAAATTATATTGTTATAGTGTGTGCTTGTATGGATATGGAACAACAAACCCCATCATTATGTGCAACTATAATGCAATGATAAAAATAAAAAAAAAACTGACCAATGAATTCCAAAGTTCAGAACACCTAACAACAGAATACACATTATTTTTAAATGCACATGGTACATTTTCAAAAAACATACTATATTCTAGGCTATAAAGCAAGCCTCAATAAAATTAAAACAAAGCATATTCTCTGTCCATATGAAAATAAAGCAGAAATCAATAAATTAGGAGGATTCAGATATTTACAAATACGTCAAAATTTAATACAGAATTCTTAAGTAGCCAATGGGTCAAAGAAGAAATCATAAGGCTTACTAAAAATAAACTGAGAAGAACTAAATAAAAATCCAATAAACCAGAAAGTTATAGAATGTAGCAAATCACATGCTAAGAGAAAAACTCATAGTTGTAATCATCAACATTAAAAATGAATACAACTTGGGAGAGGTGGCTCAGCAGAAGAGCACTTGCCTGGCATGTGTGAGGACCTGGGTTTGAGTCTCAGCACCACATATACAACTAAGTGGAGGGAAAAAAAGATGGAAAAAAAAATAACTCCCTCATTCTCTCTTTAAAAAAACATTTAAAAAATGAATACAACTCTCCAACTTTAAGAAACTAGCAAAAGGACAAACTAAGCATAGAAGTTTGTAAAGATTCAAACAAAACAAATAAGAGAATAGAAACAGTATAGAAAATCAACAAACCACAAGTTGGTTCTTTGAAAAGATCAACAAAACTGGCAAAATTTAGCTGCACTAGCCAAGAAAAAAAGAAACAACTTACAAACATCACGAATGCTGAGGATATTACTACATGTAGAAATTTCCTTATTTCTTATAAAAATAAGAGATTATAAGAATTATAAACAACTGTAATGCCAATGAGATAATTAAAACACAATGATAAATCCGTAGAATTACAAAAGTTACTAGACTCAAGAAAAAATAGAATATCTGAACAGATCTATAACAACTGAAAAAGAATGAATTAATAATTTAATAATATTCTATAAATAAAACTCATCCAGATGGTCTTATTGGTGAACTCTACCAAACATTTAAAGAATTAATACCAGTTTTCACAAACTTACCCAAAACATAAAAGAATAGAAACTTTCCCAATAACTTTTATTAGGTCAGTACAACTTTGACAAGAAAATTAGGTGGGGACAGTGTCACAAACTTGTAATTGAGCAACTGGGAAATCTGCAGTAGAAAGTTTGCAAGTCCGAGGTGTGCCTGGACAACTTAGTGAAACCCTATCTCCAAATAAAATTTATAAAAGGGCTGAGCATATAGTTCAGTATTTGCCTAGCATATGTAAAGTCCTGGGATCAATCCCCATATACTACAAAAACAATAATAAAAAGGAAAGAAAAGGAAACCAGGCAATGACCTCGTAAGAAAACTATGAATCAACATCCCTCATAATATACATGAAAAAATATTCAAAAAACACCAGCAAACTAAATCCAGAAACATAAACAGAATTACATACAAGAATCAAGTGGAATTTGATTAGGAATGCAAGACTGGTATAATACTAAAAACTCAATCAATGTAATATATAATATTAATACAATTAAGAACAAAAAACATGTATCATCTTACTGATCCAGAAAAAGACTATAACAAAACCGTTTTATGGTAACAACATGCTACAAACAAGAAATAGATGAAAATTATTTCAACCCAATAGTCAAAAGAAAACAATTCACCAAAATACAAACAAACAAACATACAAAAACCACCACTAGTACCATACATAATTGTGGAACTAAATGCTTTCCACCAAAACTCAGGATTGAGAAGGACGTCTGCTCTTGCCACTTCTATTCAACATTATACTGCAATGCTGGTCAGTGCAATTAAGCAAGAAAAACAAGTAGATAAACAAAAGGCACCTGGAATGCAAAGAAAAATTAAACTACTTCTATTTGCACATTTTGATGTTTTATACAGACAATCCTGAGAAATCCACCAAAAAACTATAAGAACCAATAAACAAAATTCAACAAGGCTAAAATATAAACAATCAATGTGTAAGAATCATTTGTGTTGCTATAAAGCAGCAATTTAAAAAATCCAAAATTAAAATTGAGAAAACAATTTATTTTATGAAAATAGCAAAGAGAATAAATATTTCTCTGATTGGGGAGGCTGAAGTAGGAGGTTGGCAAGCTAGATAATTGAGTGAGACCCTGCCTCAAAATAAAAATTAAAAAAGAAAGGACTGTGGATATAGCTCAGTGGTAAAGTGCACCTGGATTCAATCCTCAGTACAACCAAAGACAGACAGAAATATTTAGGAATAATTTTTTTTAAAGTACAAGTCTTACACAATGAAAACTAAAAAACAAAACTACTGTTGAAAGACTGAAGACCTAAATAAATTGAACAATATCCCACTTTCATGGATTGAAAAATTAATAGTTATGATGGCACTGTTTCTAAATCTATCTATAGATACAAGTAATCCCTCTAAAATTTTCAGCTGCCCTTTGTAGGAAACTGACAAGCTGTTCCAAAGATTCAGATGGAAATGACAGGAACAAGAATAATGAAAACAACCTTTTTTTTTTTTTTTTTAAAGAATAATGGTAGAGAACGTACTCTTCCAATTTCAGAACTTAACTTCAAAGCTAAGAAAGTCATGATGGTGTGATACTAGCATAAGACTAGACACATGTATCAATGATGGAGAACTGAAAGATCATAACCCCTTACATTTCAGGTCAAATAATTTTTAAAAACTTTTTTGATTAGTGGACTTTGTTTTTTGAGTACTTTTATGGAAAGTGAGAAGAAAATACAGGGTTTCTATATATTCTCTCACCTTCCCTCTACTGCAGACCTTCCCATTATTAACATCTTGCATTAATTACTGTGGTAATTAATGAGCCAACTTTGATACATTATCATTAGCTAAAGACCACAGTTATATTAGGGTTTGCTCTTTCTGTTATATGGCCTACAAGTTTTCACAAATATATGACATGTACACATAATTATATTATAGTCAAATAAATTCTAACAAGAGTCACAAAACAATTTAATAGGGAGAGAATAGTCTTATCAACAAATGGTACTGGGATAACTGGATATCAATACACAAAGGAAGGAAGTTATTAATACACAGAGGAATGAAGTTATCACACAACTACCTCACACCATCTATAAAATGGACCTCAGACTAAATATGAGAGCTAAAACTTTTTTAAATTCTTAAAAGAAAACATAGGGGTAAATCTTTGTATCTCTGGTTATACAATGATATCTCATTATGACCAACAAAACTTACAAACAACAAAAGGAAAAAAAGGTACCACTGCGACTTCATCAAAAAGAAAAACTTGTGCTGCAAATATCATCAAGAAAGTGAGGAGAAAATGCAAAATAGGAGAAGACACACAAATCATATATTTAACAAAGCACTTGCATCCAGAATATATACAGAACTCTTACAACTCAATATTAAAAGAGCAAATAATAAAAGAGCAAATAATGTAAGTAAAACATGGGCAAAGGATTTGAAGAAACACTCCTTTAAGAAATACAAATGGCCCGTAAATACATAAAATACATAAAAGTTTTTATAAAATTTTGATCTGTGGTCCTTTTCTCAAGGAGTTAATCGATAGTCTACAGTTAGAAAACATGCACTCAAGTTTGACTGACTTTTCATCCCTTGTGAAAAAACAAAACTGAATGAAAAACCATGAACATAGGAGGTCTTTCCATTTGTATTTGTATTTGTGTGCATGTGTGTGTCCTCAATTTCTTTCATTAATGTCTTGTAATTTCATTGTAGAGATCTTACACTTCCTTGCTTAAATTTATTCTAAATTGTTTTACTTATTAATTTTGAGGTGATTATGAATGGGACTGTCTTCATGATTTCATTCTGTGCAATCTTGTTACTTACTAATTTATCAAAATGAAACTGATTTGTGTTATTTTATGTCCTACAGCTTTACTGATTTTATCAATTTATCAGTTATGATAGTGTTTTGTGGTAAGTTTTCTATATAATCACAGAAGTAATATTGTTACTATGTCCATATTACCTAAAATGATTTACAGATTCAATGAAATCTCCATCAAAATACCAATAACATTCTTCACCAAAGAATGGGAAAAACAATTTTAAAATTTATATGAAAGCACAAGAGACCCTGAAAAATCAAAGCAATCTTGAACAAAAAGAACAAAGCTGGAGGCATTACAGTACTTGATTTCAAGACATATTAAAGAGCCATAGTAACAAAAACAGACACATAGGCTAATGGAATAGAATAGGGAATCACAAAAATAAAACCAAATATCTATAACCAACTGATCCTTGACAAATGCGCCAAAAACAAACAATGGAAAAAGGATACTCTTTTTAATAAATGGTACTGGGAAAACTGGATATCCGCAGGCAGAAGACTGAAATTTGAGCTCTGTTTTAAGAATTAATTCAAAATGGATGAAAGACTTAAAAGTAAGAACTGAAACTAAGAAATTACTTTAAGAAAATATAGGGGATTTAATTTTTGTGCAGGGCAAAAGATCCAGCTTCAGTTGTCTACACATGGCTGTCCAATTTATCCAACACCATTTGTTGAACAGGCTATCTTTCTTCCACACTATGCTGAATAGTTAAATATATGGGGGTTTGTCTCAGGATCTTCTATTCTGTTCCACTGATCTTCGGTTCTGTTTTGATACCAATACCATGCTGTGTTTGCTACTACAGCTCTGTAGTATAATATCAGGTCAGGGATTGAGACATCCCCTACTTCTTTCTTCCTGTAATGTTTTGGCTAGTCTGGGTCTCATGTTATTCCATATGAACTTGAGAATTGCTTTTTCTATATCTGTGAAGAATGCCATAGGTATCTTGATGGGGATTGCATTAAATCTGTATAGGGCTTTGGTAGAATGGCCATTTTTATTATATTGATTCTGCCTAACCATGAGCATGGAAAGTTTTTCCATCTACTCAAGTCTTCTGTAATTTCTTTTTTTAGTGTTTTACAGTTTTCTTTGTAGAGGTCCTTAATATCGTTTGTAAGGTTAATGCCCAAGTATTTCATTATTTTGGAGGAGATGGTGAATGGGAGAGATTTCCTGATTTCTTCTTCTACGGATTTGTTGCTGGAGTAAAGGAACACTAGTGACTTACTGGAGTTGATTTTGAGGCCATCTACTTTGCTAAAATTGCATATAAGCTCTAGGAGTTTTCTGGCCGATGTTATTGGGTCCTCTAGGTATAGAATCATGTCATCAGCAAATAGAGATAACTTTCTCTTTTCCTATATGAATACCTTTGATTTCCTTATCTTGCCTGATAGCACTGGCAAGGGTTTCAAGGACTATATTGAACAAGAGTGGGGAAAGCAGACAGCCTTAAATTAAATCAAAATGGGTCAAAGATCTGGATATTAAGCCAACAACTTTAAACTTACTAGAAAAAGAAGTAGGGTCAACACTACAGGACATAGGAGTCGGCAGCTACTTCCTTAATAAACCTCCCATGGCTCAAGCACTAAAGTCAAGAATAAATGAATGGGATGCAATTAAACTAAAAAGTTTTTGCACAGCTAAAATCTAATCAAGAACATCAAGAGAGAACTTACAGAATGGGAGAAAACCTTTGCCTGCTACACCTCGGACAGAGGGCTAATATTCAGAATATATAATTAACTAAAGAAACTAAACACCAAAATCACAAACAATCCAATCAATAAATGGGCTATGGATCTTAAAAGAAACTTCTCACCAGAGGAAATTCAGAAAGCCCAAAAATATATGAGAAAATGCTCTACATCATTAGCTATAAGGGAAATGCAAATCAAAACTTCAATGAGATACCACCTCACTCCTGTTAGAGTGGCAAA
>PVKS010017976.1:0-40986 GCA_004027875.1 Aplodontia rufa
CCCAAAAGCCTGAACATATGGCATTTCTGACCATTTCCTTGTCCAGTGACAGTAACTGCCCAAATCAGTGAGGATCTGACAGTACAGACAGAAATTAGTGTTTCTTAGGTATAGCTTTTCAGTATTACTCAGGAGCAAACAGGAGCAGAAGGAGGCGTCCCAACTTCTGATCATTGTTTCCTGAGGAATGGGCTGGTGGGCCGAGGCTGGGACGTCTCCTCAACCTGTGGGGGCCCAGAACGGGATGGTTGGGACAAGCCAGAGACCAGGACATCTCCACAGTCTGCCAGGGTCCTGCACAGAACGGGAGGGGAGGTCTGTGGCGCACATGCAACTTAATGGTCAGAGCCCTGGAACAGAGAGTGATATCGGAAGGCCAAGGGAAAGGCAACAGAGCTTACCCCACTTCTGGCGGCTCGGATGAAGGGAAACAGAGTGGTGCAGGAGCTTTCTGGTTCATCTGTGCGAGAGGGTGGACCTCAACCCCAGTCGGGGGAGACCCAAAACTCTTCCCGGGTTTCAGCACCAAATATAAAAAAATCAGGAAAAACGTGGGTGTTTGGTACCAAATGTTCAGGTGCAGATGTTTTTTTATTGGGATCAGCGGCTCTCAGGTCCTGTACCGCCACAGTGAGGGTGGGCAGGGGAAGTGGCATGTGGCCCTGGTTAGGCAGTGACTTTATAGTCTGGGGTGGGCAGAGGAAGTGTGGGGGCCTTGTCCTTCGGAGATTGGCTGGTGACTCCATCAATCATCAGGCAATTGCGAGACACCATCAGAGCTTGTCTGCCAGCGTCTGATTGGTTGTTCCTTTCGCCCTTGGGCTGCATGATGCCCTGCCCCATCCAGCCACCTGAGGGTGTGGGCTGCCTGATGCCCTGCACCCAGCCACCTGGCATCAACCTAACAGAAATCATCCTGTTCAGAGGGGCTTCATCTACAAGTTGATCCTATGTTAATATTGGCACTGGGGTCAATGACTGGGTACAGTTCATCTCAGTGCACCTACGCTACTAAAGAAATTTCTGAAATACACAGAGATCTATGGGTGCTGGGTGCAATCAGAGCCCCATAATCCCAGTGACTTTGCGGCTCAGGTGGGAGCCTCAGAAGTTCGAGATCAGCCCCTCAGCAATTTAGAGAGGTCCTATGCAACTCAGTGGGATCATATCTCAAAATAAAAAACAAAAAGGGCTTAGGGATGTGGCTCAATTGTAGTGCCCCTGGGTTCAATCCCCAGTACTAAAAATCACAAAATCAACCAACCAACCTGTGGCCGTAAGTCCTACCTGTACAATGACCTCAGTAAACCCTGCCAGGAGTTAGCACCTTTGGGTGTTGACCTGTTTCTTGACTCCCCTTGCTCATTCTCAGGGTTCATATGACTGTTATCTTTCCATGTGTATTTGATCATTCATCTGCCTTAGGAGTAACTTAAAGAGCCCTGTGATCCTGCATTGTTCCTGTTTGCATTCCACCACTCCTTCACTAGCAAGGGTCCAGCTGCTCCTACTGGCTTGGCTTGTGCCATATTTCAAAAAGCAGATAAATCTGGAGAGTGTGGCAAATTTCTCCCAGCTCCACAAGCTGTCACAATGGCACCTGACCTCCAGGATTGCTAGCAATTTCTCTTCCTGGGCATTTCAGGTTTCCTCAGGCCCTGTCCAGCAGGTCCCTGGGAAATGTAGCTCCATGTGCTGCCTGCAAAACCCCATGTGCTCTGTACTCACTGTGTGCACTAGCTGCTTGACACTAAACTATGTACCCAGCCCTTTTCTTTTTTTATTTTGAGACAGGGCCTCACTAAGTTGCTGGGGCTGGCCTTGAAGTTGCATCCTCCTGCCTCAGCCTCCCAAGCCACTAGGATTACAGTGCCTAGCATATGTGCACTTTTCTGTATGTACCTTATGTTTCAATTAATAGGCTTTTTCCAAAAAAAAGAGGGACAGTGAGAGAGAGAATCAATTTTATTTAGTTTTTCATGTGGCTTTTTTGCTCCAACACATTATGTACATGGTTCAAATCCGTGTCCTTGTTCATGCCGGGCAAGTGCTATAACTGCTGAGCCACTATGCCAGCCCCTTAAAGGCTTTTTCAAAAGTGCGGATGACAAAAGTAGGGCAGGAATAGGCCTCCTCACCCTTGGGCAGTCTCTGGCCCACATTCCACTGGTGCACCACCTCCTTTGGCATCTCATAAACACTTGAGGGAGCTTCTGTCCTTAGCCCCCCACTCCATTCCCTGTTATGAGTGCTCCAGGTGGCAGAGACCATAGCAGGAAGGGAGGCTAAGGCAAAACAATCCAAAGCTCTCAATTTCAGGAAACATGTGCCTTGAGGGGCTGGAGCCATGAGGGAGGGGGTGGGAAGAAGAAGGGATGAAGAATTAAAATCTCAGCTCTGACTGAGGCTGGATCAGGAAGACTAAGTAGGCTTGGCTTAGCCAGAACCCACCACAAGGGGCAAGGAGTTGGTCCCTGGGGGGGGGTGTAAAAAGGGAGGTGGAATTGCTTTATATTACAAATCCCACACGGGTGAACTGAATCAGCTAAAACGACAAAACTTGCAAGCAATCCCATGTGACCCTTGTAGCTCCGGTCCTGTGACTTTAGCCACAGGCTCTCCTGCTGGATTTCCTAGCAGGTCTTCCTGTCCCTGGGGTCATCACCGAAAAGAAGCCAGATAGCTTCAGGGTGATATTTTTAGTGGCTTTCGTCACCTTATGAGAATCGCAACAAACACATCTAAGCTTCTGAGATATAAAAGTAGAACTTTATCTGTGTGCTTTAGGTACTGGGATTGAACCCAGGGCTGCTCTACTGCAGAGCTTCTTCCTTGGCCCTCATTTTTCATTCTGCGGCGGGGTTTCGCCACATTGCTGAGGCCAGCCCTCCCAAGCTGTTGGGATCACAGCCATACCGGATCACAGCCATACGCCACCGCGCCACGAGAAACTAGGGTGTTTAGCAGCTATCTCTCGGTGGAGGGCGCGCCCAGCAATCCTGCCCTGTGTCTCCTGCGACACCGCCCAACACCTCGGCCCAACACATTGCCCCCTGCTCCAGACTCCCGCCCGGGCCTCCTCCGTGCACCCCTCGGTCCAAGATCACTGCTCTGGAACCCCACTGCACCCCGTGGACACCAGGAGCACCGCGACCTCGAGCTGTAGTGAGCCTGGCAGGGCGGAGAAGCCCAGCACACGCAGCCAGCTCTTTGGGAGGACGCCGGCAGGCCCCTCCCCTGAAGCAAGGCCCCGCCTTCCCACCTTGGGCCCACCCCACAGCAAGCCGACCTTAATCCCCGCCCCTGAGACTTAGCCGCACCTCCCGCCGAGAGCCCACTCACAGCCAGGCCGGCCGCTGGCCTGGTCCCTGAGGATCGGCCCCTCCCTCACAGTGGCCCCGCCCCGCCTCTCTGCTGGGGGTCCCTTCCGAGGCGTAGCCAGCCGCAGGCCCCGCCCCTGAGCATCGGCTCCGCCCTCACTGTGATGCGGGCCGCGGGCCCCGCCTCTGAAGCAGCCCCGCCCCCGCATGCTCGGCTCCGCCCCACCAGCCGGGCCTCGCCCGCCGGGCACCGCCTCCTCGCAGTGGCCTTTGCTTCCCGAAACCTCGCTCCAGTCGGCTTCCAGCTCGCCCGTCACTGTCGGCACTCTTACTCCCGGACCAGTAGCAGCTCGCCAGTCGTCTCGAGGTCAGTCCCCACACGCTGCGTCAGCCCGTGGCCAGTCCGACGTCCAGCTGGCTCTGGCAGTCTTCACTCGCGCCGGCCTCGCCCGGGCGTCCTGTGCCTGCGCTCCGGGCGCCACGCGCCACTACAGCCCTACCGACCCGGCGAGACGCACTTTCCGGGCGGAGCGGGGTGGGGCTGGGAGGAGGACTGGGGCGAGGCCGTGCCCGGCTTGCCTCGCGTACCGCGAGGACGTCATCGCGCCCAGTGCGCCTCGCGGGGAACTCTGGGCACGCCGGGCTGGGCTGGCGCCGCGCGCAAGCGCGTTCCGCCTCTTCGCCGTCCGGGACCCTAGTGTCGGTTGGCGTCCAGCGAGCTACGCAGGCAGGGTTGGCCCCGCCGGTCCTCCGTCCCTAAATTAAGCAACTCTTGATTGTATTCCCCGCAAGGAACTGGCGCTTCAGGTTTCTCGGCCCGCCGGGAATTGCAGGAATGTGGAGGGACCTGCGACGGCCCCGGGAGCAGCTCGGGTGGGGAGGAGAGGCACGTAACCGAGGGCTCACGCACCTTTTGTGGCTGCGGGGCACGAGTGTTGTCAGCGAAGTGGTGGCGCCTGGCGCGTTGCGCCATCAGGGTCCCTGCAGCTTTGCAGGAGCACCTTTGGCGGCATTTAGGAAGACCCTTTTTAGGGCAGTAGAAGGTTGAAAACATGAAAAGTTTGTCCACCTGTGGAGTTTGAATCACCTGAGTACAAGCAGAGTATTTGCACATAACCTCATTGGTTAGTTACATCGTAAACACACTTTGGGCTGAGTGCTGTGGATTTTACCTAGGAGCGCATCATCTCTGAGCTACATCTCCGGCCTTTTTTATTTTGAGACAGGGCTTGGTAATTTGCTGGGGCTGGTCTCCAACTTGTAATCCTCCAGCTTCAGCCTCCCGAGTCAGTAGCAATATAGGGGTGCGCCAATTCCCTGGGTAGAATATGTAAGGAAAGAAGCGAATGAAGGAAATAGAGGAGAGTGGCGGCTCAACGGTAACAGGTTTATTCAGGAGAAACCTGTGGAGGCGGGCCCAGTGGGGTCTGGAAACCCCCCTGCCGCTTACAGACTGGGGTAGATATGTAGAGGGAATGATGGGGAGGCTGCCAAGGTGCAAGTTTTCTGATTAAACTGGGTTTTTCAGTAGGGTGGCTATTAGACTGAGTTTTTCAGTAGGGTGGGAATTCTCTGATAAGGGTTGGAGGCAGTAGATTACTGTGAGGGCCTGACTCTAGATTTTGAAACAGTAGTGGGTTTGCTGCCTGGCTGAGTGGCTTCTGGTAATTTTCCATATCCATCAGTATATACACTAAAGTTTTTTGTGGCAAACTGGGCATGGTGGCATGTGCCTGTAATCTCCGCAACTGGGGCAGCTGAGGCAGAAGGATCTTAAATACAAAGCAAGCCTCAGCAAATTTAGTAACCCTTAGTAACTTAGCCATATCCTGGATCAAAATATAAAAAGGGATGGGGATGTGGCTCAGTGGTTAAGTACCCCTGCATTCAATCCCCAGACGGGAAACAAAACAAACAAACAAACAAACAAACAAAAAAGATTATTATAGGTGCTGCTCCCTGTGGACACCAGGAGCACGGGGATCTGAGCTGTAGTGAACCCAGTGGGGCGTGGAGGCCCAGGGCATGGAGCCTGCCACAGATTTGTTATTTTAGTTCTGGAGGTCAGAAGTTCAAAATGAGTCTTAGGGGCTTAAAATCAAGGTGTGTGTGTGAGTGTGTGTCTTTTCTTGTTCCTTGTGGAGGCTTCAAAGGAGAATCAGCTTGTTTGCCTTAACCCATGTCTTAATCTGCCTTCCTCCATTTTCAAAGCCAGGCTCAATACCCTCATGGTTACTTTGACCCCTGCCCCCAGATGTAATCTCCCCCACCAACATCCACCTTGAGGCTGGTGCATATCTGTGATCCCAGCATCTCCTGCAGGAGGTAGGAGAATCACAAGTTCAAGGCTAGCCTGTTCAATTTAGCAAGACCCTGTCTCAAAAAATAAAAAGGGCTTCATGTAGCTAAGTGATTCAATCCCCAGTCTGCCCCCCCTCCAACACCCACACTCCAAAAAATTGGTTGGGTGCAGTGCACCATTCTTTCACCCTCTTTTCCTGTGCTCACCTGCAGGAGCAGCAGCTTCTGGTGGAAACCAGCAGTGCCTGGTTTTCCTGCGTCAAGGGGAAGAGGTGCTGCCTGTTGCATTGCTTGTCCTGTGTTCGGCTTCTGCTCAACCACCTGGCTTGCCGGGAACCCAGTTGGTGGCTCTTGTCTGGCCCTAGAAAACTAGGGCAAAAGCCGATTGATTAGCCCAGCCAAAAATTTCCCCCCAAAATTGAGTAACTTTTTACCTTATAACCCCTAGTTACAGGCAGAGTCAGTTCTCGGCTCCAGATTCCCTGGGGCTCTGTTGCCCTGAAGCCATGAAGGTGGTCAGGTCTGCAGTGAGCACTGAACTCTGACTGAAGCAACTCCTGTCCACCTTTTCTACCAGCTCCCTTGCCTCTCCCACTCTCCCTTTCAGAGCTAGCTGACTGCCCTAGCATCTGTGCTGGCCTTGTAAAGGGATCTCTGACCTGATTCCCCTTTATCCTGCCTTAATGTAACTCCTTGAGGACTGAGACCTAGAACAGTTCCTGTCACACAGTAAGTGTTCAGTGGAGGGTAATCTTGCCCCGCTCCTTTTTTTTCTTTAAGAGAGGATCAGTTTTATTTTTTCATCTGGATTTTGATTTTGTGATTCTTAGTTGTGTACGTGGTGCTGGGGTTTGAACCCAGGTCCTTGCACATGCCAGGCAAGCACTAACCATTGAGCCACTGCTCCAGCCCTCATGCCTGCTTTCTGACAAGTGTGCATCTAGGCAGGAGAGTCCGCATCTGAGGAGATGATCTGCTTTCCAGGCAGTGATAATAAATAAGCTTTCCTTGCCTGCTTGAGTTTTTTCAATATCACACTTGTTTTGCATGTTTAAAAAACTGCACCTTACCAGGCATGGTGGTACATGCCTATAATCCCAGCAACTTAGGAGGCTGAGAACCTCAGCAATTTAGCAAGACCATGTTACAAAATAAAAAGAATGGGATATAACTCAAACCTGGTACCAAAAAAAAAAAAAAATTGGCAAACACCAAGTCAGTGTACTCTTTGAGACAGGATCTGGCTAAGTTGCTGAGGCAGGTTTTGAACTTGTGATCCTTGTGCCTTAGCCTCCAGAGCCACTGGGATTATGGGTGTGTGCCACTGCACTTGGCTTTTAAAAATTTTTAATTAATTTTTTTTAAAGTACTGGGGGTTGAATCCAGGGGCACTTTACCACTGAGCCACATCCCCAGCCCTTTTATTTTTGGTTTTGACACAGGGTATCACCAAGTTGTTCAGCACCTCACTGAGTTGCTGAGGCTGGTTTTGAACTTGTGATCCTCCTGCCTCAGCCTCCCAAGATGCTGAGTGCGGGTCTCCTAAACCCAGGCGTAGAAGTGGAGGGTGTGTGCTGCTTCACACACTGCCTAGTTGCTTTCCAGAAAGCCTCCTCACAGTGGCGTCCTGCCCAAGCAAGTGCTTGTCAATCATTTCCAACTTTCCAGTCAGGCAAGGGGCTGGGCAGGTCTTTCATTCCTGTGTTCTGGAGAGTTCTCGAGTCCTGCCACCTGTGCAGCAGTGCTGAGGTCTGCAGCGGGCCACCTCCAGCTGGCAAAGCGAAAGGCCTCTTAGGGCAAGAGAGTGAGTGGGAGACGGGACTGGTCAGCTGCCTCTCCGGCCCCGCCCTGGGCAGAGGTAGCTACAGCTGGCTAGGTGAGCCTGGGGCCAGGGCCGCTGTCTGTGGCACCCCCAGCCAGCCCTGCTAGTGTTTCTTGAGCCCCTCGGCCCCTCTAATATGTGGCAGAGCCTAGACCAGCAGGTTGGAGCCAGCTGAAAAGGTGCTAGTGTGGTAGGAAGGGTCGCTGAGGACCCCCAGGCCCAGGCTGTCTGAGCCTGCTCCACTTTGTGACCTTGGGTGGCAGGGGGTGGTGCCCTGCACCCTCCCAGGGCTGTGCTCAACCGGCTGTCCACAGTCTCCCCAGGGCCTGAAGCTTTCTTCTAGCTGTTCAGATGTCCACCCTAAAGTCTCCTGTGGCCTGTATCACACCCCAGAGGCCTGACTAGGGCCCTTGTGTGGTCCCCTGGGTTGACCAGAGTGGGCTGCATGGAGCTGAGGGCCTGTGGGAGGGTTGGGCATAGGCCTCCTGGGATTAGAAGGTGGTGAGGTGCATAATGGGGGCTGAGTGACTTGCAGAGGCTAAGGAGCATCCTCCTGGTCCCAAGGCCCAGTCAAGCAGATAGTGGGGCCTCTCCTTTGCCACCTCAGTTCTCCACCGTCAATATCAGTGTGTGGGAGGAGAACTGGCAGCCCTGAACCCAGCCCTCTAGTGCTGTCCCAGGAGGATGGTGTCAGGGAAGAGTATAGAACTGTGGGGCTGGAGGTCCTCAGGTGGCTCCTCCCATTTCTCAGGCCATGATTGTCCCATGTAGGTGACATGCCCTGGGCTTCCTAGGGGACCCAGGTGGGCTCCATGGTTCCTCCCTGCCATGGTTGTGTGTCCGAGGTGTTCCCCATACCCTTGCCTCAGTTTACCCTTTTGCTTGCCTATGTGCCAGGACCATAAGGGTAACTGCCCTCCCAGGTTGGCAGCAAGGTGCCTCCTCCCTGCTCTGGGTTGAACCAACCCCAGGCAATGGGGAAGACAAGGCCAGTCATGCCAGGTGCTGGGCTGGCAGAAAGGAGGACACTCAGGAGCCTTGCACAGCCTTTGGGAAAGGCATCTGGAACATCATTTCTGGAGAGAACCTTGGCTTTCTGTTGCACAGGACAAAACCCAGCACCCCCCTCCCCCCCGCCAGCCTTCCCCTAGGGCTGGCTGCACAGCCTGTGTCACCTCTTCCAGTAATCCCTTTGGTTACCACTGCTGCTCTGGCTGGCCCGCTTGGCAGGCGCTATGGGGATGTGCAGGGACATCCCCATGGGTCCATGGGAGCTGACTTCCCTTTCCCCCAGGGCACATGGGTGTCTCCAGCCCTCAGGAACATCCTTCAGTCAGCCTTGTCTACTCAGGCTGAGGGTTGGGGCCTGGGACCTGCTCCTGTCCCAGCCTGGCTGATGACTTAGCCTCTTCCTGGGCAGGGCCTGTTTGGAGGCCTTAGCCCCAGGAGGGGCCACGGAGGCTGCTCTACTCCTAGTGCAGCCCTGCTGGCGCTCTCCCTCTGCTGCATGGGCAGCTTCCATCCTGAGCCCGCCTTGCAGGGGGCTTGTGGGTGGAAGGCAGTGTGGACTGGCGCTGCTGCAACTCTGCCTTCCTGCTGGAAAGGAGGCAGTGAGCCCCTCCCTGCCTTCTTAGGTGAATGAGAAGCAGAGGCTTCCGGTCCACATTTGCTGTTCTGCACACTGTGGCCATAGGCTGAGGCAGAGCTGGCATCTGCATCTTATAGCCACGTCCCCAAGCTCTGCTGTCTCTGGTGGTCTTTGCCAGTGGATGCACATCTGCCCCTGGGGACTGAGCAGGTGGAGATTTTGAGGGAAGGAGGCCGAGACAGTACTTGCCATGGAGACTGGAGCCCTTCCGTGGTCTGTGTGTCATGTCAGGCCTTGAGAGTTTGCAGCAGGTCCTCTTCCCTCTGTATTCTGCCCAGACGACTCCTCAGTCCACCATGAGCCTTGACATCCACTGTGAGCAGCTGAGTGACGCCAGGTGGACGGAGCTCCTCCCGCTGATCCGGCAGTACGAAGTGGTCAGGTATGGCACCTCCCTGCTTGGTGAAGTGTTCGATATGATTATAATTATTTTTATTTTTAAAGAGAGAGGGAGAGGGCTGGAGCTGTGGCTTGGCAGTTATGGTGCTTGCTCAGCATGCGTGAGTACATGGGTTCAAACCCCAGCACCTATGTACACAACTAAGTGTTGGAGCATGTAAAAAACTCAATAAAAATGGATTCTCTCTCTCTCTCTCTCACTGTCCTCCTCCTCTCTCTCATTTTATTTAGAAAGAGGGACAGTAAGAGAGAGAGGGAGAGAATCAATTTTATTTAGTTTTTCATGTGGCTTTTGTTGCTCGGAGACTTCGTTGTATACATGGGTACTGGAGTTTGAACTCACGTATTCACACATGCAAGGCAAGCGCCATAACTGCTGAGCCACTGCTCTAGCCCCTGTCCTTCTTTTTTTTTTTTTAAGAGAGGGAGAGAAAAATAATTAATTTTACTTATTTTTCCATCTTGCCTTTGTTTCTCTGACATTTAGCTGTGTAGGTGCTGCTGGGGTTTGAACCTGGGTTGCGCATGCCAGGCAAGCGCTATGCTGCTAAGTCACCACTCCAGCCCCTTGACATGATTTTTACATGGGTTGAAATGCTGTCTTGGCTTTCCAGCCACTGGGGGTATAATTCAGTGGCACAGCACTTGTCTAGAATGCTCAAGGCTGTAGGTTCTATTCCAACACCCCCAAAAAACAAAGTACACGTACATGCGAAAGCCATTGCAGGGTCAGGCAGGGTGGGCAGGTCTGGCATGGAGGTAGAGCCAGTGGCTGGTACACAGGCAGCCCCGATCCTGTCTCAGGGACGAGGGCAGGAAGAGGCTTGGTTCCTCAGTTGGGCTCATTTCAATGCTGTCTGTCCCTGCCAGGCCCTGGACGAGCTCTGTCCTCCTGGCTTCTCTGTACCCAGCTGCCTCGTGCTCACAAGTGAGACTGGAGCCTACACAGTCTTTATCGTTTTCCTTCTTAGCTGTTATCTGAGACAGGTCTAGATCTGCGGCATTCTGAGGGGCTGTGGGGTGCCCCCTTGGCCCCCTCCTGCATCCCTCATGACCACTAGATCTGCAGTGTTCTGAGGGGGTGCGGGGTGCCTTCTCCCCCGTCCCTGATGACCACTAGATCTGCGGACTATGAGGGGGGTGCGGGTGACCCCTTGACCTTCTCCCGCTTCCCTGATGACCATGCCTTGTGGACACTCTTGCTGCCCAGCACCTCCCACTATGGACAGTCCCTGCATCTTTCTTCCTTCTGGGTTGCCCAGGATGCTGCAGAACTGATAGTCTCCTGAGTCTTACCCGTGAGGGCCCCTCTGTCCCTTTGTGCTGGTGACCTGACTTGTGAGCCTGAGGTCCTACATGCGTCCCTCTGGCTTGTCTGAGGGCTTCTCATGGTAGTCACATGTTTTTGGCGAGACACAGAGAAGTGGTGGGTCCTGCCTGTGGGTTGTGTCCTGGGTGTGCAGTGTACCACATGGCCACTTGTTCCCCTGCGATTGCCCAGAGCAGAAGTCTGCCCAGGCCTGTTTTGTCTTAGCGTCCATCAACGGCTCTGGTGCCTGCCACACTCCCCTCTCATCTGCCAGCTGTCATTCTTGGGCAGAGGTGGGCTCTCATTGTTCGTCTGGTCGGGATGGACTTGAGGGCCTCATCTCCATGTTGTGGTGTGTGTTCAGTTGGCCACATCATCTCCACACACTTGCTCCTGGTCACCACAGGTCCGCTGCACTGGAGGTTGTCCACGGTTCATGCCCCGTGGCAAGGCTTGGAGGACGTGTCGTCCCTACCTTTTTTTTTCTTTTGGTGGAACTCTATTACTGAACTACACCCCCAGCTTTTTCTTTTTTTTATTTTAAGACAGGGTCTAGGGGCTGGATCAGTGGCTCAGTGGTCATGGTGCTTGCCTGACATGTGTGAGGACCTGGGTTTGAACCCCAGCAACACATACATACACAACTAAATGTTGGAGCAATGAAGAACTAAATAAAATTGATTCTCTCTCTCTCTTTAAAAAAAAAAGAAAAGAAAAAGAAAAGGGTCTAAGTTGCCTGATTGCCGGGGACTTGCTATCTGCCTGCCTCAGGCTATGAGCTGGGGTTACGATCCTCTCTTCTGTGCTTCTTTTTCTCTTTGTTCCTTCTTCCCTTCCTTCCATTAAACCCATTATGTCTATGACTGCTGCCTTTTTTAAATTTTATTTTGGGACAAAATAAAGGTGAGGTAGCCTGCCAGCCTCACCTTCCGAGCGGCCGGGGTGATGAGCAGGTCCCCATGCCCAGCCTTTGGTTCATCACCATCACAATTGTGACTCACCTTTGGATTTCTTGGCCTGCTGATGGGTCATAGCCTGAGGTGTGAGATGGTCCTTGGGCCTGGGGCTTGCTCCACCCCTTGGGACACAGGGATCTCATCCATAGGCTGGATGACTGTGGCCTCACTGAGGTGCGGTGCCAGGACATCAGCTCTGCACTCCGGGTCAACGCCTCCCTGACGGAGCTCAGCCTGCGGACGAATGAGCTGGGTGATGCTGGGGTGCGCCTGGTGCTCCAAGGCCTGCAGAGCCCCATCTGCAAGATCCAGAAGCTGAGGTGAGCCCAGGGCCTGTGCGGTGGGTGGGGAGAGCCACCTGCCTCGGCTAGAGGGTCTGCACACCTGCATGGGAGCCGCCTTGGGCCACTGATGGTGTGTGCTCCAGCCTCCAGAACTGCAGCCTGACGGAGACTGGCTGTGGGGACCTGCCTGGTGTGCTGCGCTCTGTGCCCACCCTGCGTGAGCTGCATCTCAATGACAACCCTCTGGGAGATGCGGGCCTGCGGCTGCTCTGCGAAGGACTCCTGGACCCCCAGTGCCGCCTTGAGAAGCTGCAGTGAGTGTGTGCCCTGCCTGGGCCCCCGCACTCCCAGCCAGGCATATCCCAAGCCCTGGCAACCTGCCCTTGGTGAGCCCCTGCTCACTTGGTGGCTGCAGGAGGCTTCAAGGTGGGGGACGTGGATTCCAGGGGCTCATAACATCCCTCCAGGAGGTCGAAGTTCCTCTCTGCAAGGGGCTGCTGCTAGACTTCCCTGACAGCAGGAGCAGAGCCTGTCTGCCAAGGCTGCTGCGATTCAGCACCTGGGCTGGGGGACTCCCAGGTGTGACCGGCTCAGCAGATGGCCCTGCCTGTTGGGGCTGGTTTCTTCCTGGTGGGTCTGGGAGACCAGAGTTTGAAGTGGGGCTCTTGGTCACGAGGATTTTCCCAGAGGAGTGTGGCATGTGCAAAGAACTGGAGGTTCTAGACATCTACTGTCCCTGAGCAGCAGCTGGAGACATCTCTCCGGGGCCCTCAGCACCCCAGCCAGCTGCCAAGGGGGAGGCTGAGGAGGGGACAGGGGACATGTGCCTCCCTAACACTTGCCCTTGGCTCCCTGCGGTTCTGTGATGGGTGGGCTGACACCCCTGCCTCTCTGCCCAGGCTGGAGTACTGCAGCCTCACAGCCGCCAGCTGTGAGCCCCTGGCCACGGTGCTCAGGGCCAAGCCTGACTTCAAGGAACTTGCGGTGAGCAACAATGACCTGCAGGAGGCTGGTATTCGGGTGCTATGCCAGGGCCTGAAGGACTCTGCCTGCCAGCTGGAGTCACTCAAGTACGCCAGGCGCTGGGCCAGGGCTGGGCTGGGTGGGGCAGGACTCCAGGGCTCCCCTCAGGCATGTCCCTGTTCCCAGGCTGGAGAACTGTGGTGTCACAGCAGCCAACTGCAAGGACCTGTGTGGCGTTGTGGCCTCCAAGGCCTCCCTGCTGGAGTTGGAACTGGGCTGCAACAAGCTGGGTGACGCGGGCATCGCAGAGCTGTGCCCAGCACTGCTGCAGGCCAGCTGCAAGCTCAGGACCCTGTGGTGAGCAGCTGCCCCAGGCCCAATGGACAGGTGGTCAGGGTGCTCATCTGGGGCCACGGCCCTTCACAATGTGGATGCCCCATAGGCTCTGGGAGTGTGACATCACTGTGGAGGGCTGCAGGGACCTGTGCCGTGTCCTCAAGGCCAAACAGAGCCTCAAGGAGCTCAGCGTGGCTGAAAACCAGCTGGGGGATGAGGGTGCCCGGCTGCTATGCGAGAGCCTGTTGGACCCCGGCTGCCAGCTAGAGTCGCTGTGGTGAGCACGGGCCCTGTGCCAGGACATGGGGCCAGGGCAGGGGATCCAGAGGGCCAAGGGGCCCTGAGCAGGGCATGGGGAGGCTTGGGCCTGAGTGGGCAGGGCTGGAGCCGAGGTGTGGGTGCTCAGATGGGAGGACCCCGCAGAGGGGTGAGGCACTGTGGCCCTCCTGGCACTTAGGAGTGGGGTGCTGGAGAGCGGCCCAGCCAGGCTCTAGTCCCTCCACCCCCACAGGATCAAGACCTGTGGCCTCACCGCTGCCTGCTGCTCTTCCTTTGGCTCCGTGCTGGCGCAGAACAAGTCTCTCCTGGAGCTGCAGATCAGCAGCAACATGCTGGGCGACGCAGGTGTGCAGGAACTCTGCCAGGGCCTGAGCCAGCCAGGCTGCGTGCTGCGGGAGCTGTGGTAAGTGCAGGTCCAGGGAGGCAAGTGTGGCTCTGGTGAGGCCCAGGCTGCTCGTCCAGCCTCTCTGCCGGAGCCCCTTAGGAGCATCTTCCCAAGAAAGGGTTCTGTGTAGGGCGGCCTGCGCCCTGGCCACTCAGCTGGGCACAGGATCCAGGAAGGACTCTGCCACCCTCCATGCCTGCAGAGCTGCCTTCACGGCAGCGTCTGTTCTGGAGTTGGATATGCTTGGCCTTGGTGGGGTCTTGGTCCTGAGGGGCGCTGTGTGCTTGTGGTCTCTCCTCTCCTTGCTTCTCTTTGGAGGACCTAGTAGACTTCCTTTGGGTATCGGGCTGATGTTTCCATTTCCTGTTCAAGTTTTTGTTTTTAATCCTGCAGATTTCTCCATTTCCACTGGGAGTTGAACCTGGGATGCTCTATCACTGAGCTACAGCCTCAGACCTTTGTATTTTTAAGACAGGGTCTTGCTGAGTTGGCCTTAAACTTGCAGTTCTCCTGCCTCAGCCTCCAGAGTGGCTGGGATTATAGGCATGAGCCACTGCACCTGTCTTTACTAAGACTTTCCTTTTCTTCTCTGAGATTTCTGTTCTTTGCTGTTTTTCTGTTTGTGCTTCCAGTGGGCAGCTCTCCTTAGGTGCTGGTTACAGGGTGGGGCTGGGCCGCCTGGGCAGCAACCCAGAGTCCTGCCCAGGGGATGCCATACCGGAACCAGGTGGGAGAGGAACTGTTGTGAGATGAGGGCCTGCCTCAACTGTCTGCAAGGTTGGGGTCCTGCAGCTTTCCCACGTGCTGCTTGGGGAGGTGAGCCTAGCTAGCCCCTTGTCTGATTGGCTCTGGCAGGACTGTGCTCCCACTCCTGCTTCCCTGGGGTGTTTGAGCCCCTGTGGTGGGTGTTAGGCCTGGCCCACTTTCCGCTCTCTCTGGTCTAGAATCCTCTGTCCACCATTGCATCCTCCTTGACTCTCCTGTACAGCCCTGTGGCCTTGGCATTGCTCCTGTGACCTTGTGGGCTCTGCAGAGGCCAGGCAGGGTGGGCATGTCCCTGGGGGACGGCTGTTTGGGATGCCTCCCTCTTGGTGTCCTCCCGTCCCCTCAGGCTTGCTTTCTCTTGCTGCTGCCCCAGGAAGCTGGGGTCCTGTGTCCACTTTGCCCGGCTGAGGGCAAGCTGTGTGCACACCTCCCTGTCTTTGGCAGTGTTTGGGGTTGTGAGACCTTTGTCATAGTTGGGACTTGGTACAGTCCCACCTGGAGTCCTGGTCTGCTGAGCAAGGTGTTACTTGGCCGCCGGCAGCAGGCGTGGGCCTCCAGCACTGGGCACTCCCTTGTCCTGAGCTCTGCCCACTCCATTTAGGCTCGGAGAGTGCAGGGTGAGTGACATTGGCTGTGGCACCCTGGCCTCGGCTCTGTTGACCAATCGCAGCCTGCGGGAGCTGGACCTGAGCAACAACGGCGTGGGGGATGAGGGCATACTGCGGCTGGTGGAGAGCCTCCGGCAGCCTGGCTGTGCCTTGGAGCAGCTGGTGTAAGTGACCAAGTGACTGGGGCTTCTTGGGGCTCAGGGGCAGTGGGGAGACAGGGTTGGGGAGCTCTGCTCCACTCTACTCCCTCCTGCCTGTGTGCAGCCTCTTCGACATTTACTGGACTGAGGCGATGGAGGACCAGCTGCGGATCCTGGAGGAGTCTAAGCCATCCCTGAGGATCATCTCCTGAGGCCCTGGACACTGTACCCTCAGTCCATCCCGTGGCCACCCTGGGACTCTTATTCCAGGTGTGCTGGCTTTGACTGGAAAGAAATGCCCTGACCAACTTGTTTCTCAAAGAAGGCCTGAGACACACTGTAGTTATTAAAGCACTTTGTCAGCAGGAGGGTCCTTGTCCGTCATTGTAGATGCTGAGAGAGCCCTCTCACAGCTCCGTTGAACACCAGCGCAGCAGCTGGCAGGCCCAGCCACAGGCCTTCACCTCTACGAGTGCTGCATGCACCCAGGAGCTCTGGTGTGAGCTCTGCCCATGGAGCCCAGTGTGACCCAGTCCCAGGAGGGACTCACTGGAATAACTTAGCATGTGCCGTCAGACCTGGGGTTCAGTCCTTAGCACTGCAAAAGAAAAGAAACCCCAAGAGATCAAAATCCCTCAGATCACCAAGCAGGGTAGGCCCAGCACCTCAGGAGGCTGAGGCAGGAGGATCGCAAGTTCATGGCCAGCCTCAGCAACAGATCCTGTCTCAAAAGTAAAAAGGGTTGGGGTGTAGCTTAGTGGCCGAGTACCCTGGTACAAAAAAAAAAAATCATACATATATACACATACACATGTACAAATCACGTGGCACATCATAAATATGTATTTTTTTTTCGGTACCAGGGACACTTAACCGCTGAGCCACATCCTGAGCCCTGCTTTACTTATTTTGAGACAGGGTCTTGCTGAGTTGCGGAGGCTAGCTTTGAACTTGCGATCCTCCTGCCTCAGCCTCCCGAGCTGCTGGGCTTATAGGCGTGCACCTTTACACCTGGCAACCTGTAGTTTCTGCATCTTAGTTTTATAAAAGCACAAAGCATCATTGGTTTGCACTGGCAGTCCTGACTGATGAAATCTTGGCTTTCAATGAATTGAAGTTGCATTTGCCTCATGAAGCCAGAGGACTGGCTGGCTAGCTCCAGGCAGGGTGGAGGTGACCCCGACAGTGCTGCTCCATCACTAGGATCACTTCTGACAGGTCTGTGGCCTGTGCTGCTCGAGGGATGGCTCACATGTCACCAAACAGCACAAAACTCCCGGCCGGGTGGGAGACTAACGGCAGTGCTCATGCTGGCGCCGTGTAGAACATAGCTGTCATGTATCTAATGGGGCCCTTGCTTGGCCCCTGCAAGATTGCCCTGTCTTTAGTGGCAGCACTGTCCACAGCCTGATGCAGTCTTATCTTTGTGACATTGCTGCTACTGGAGGTTGGAGCTGGACTGTTGGGGAGTTTTAAACTCATTTCTCCCCCCAAGTTCGACTCCATGAAAATGCATTTCCACAATGTGAACTCTGTGCACCGTGTTGCCCAATAAAAGGGAAGATGTGTCCTGTACACATGCATTTGTGAAAGGCAGGTGCTGCCCAGGCACACATCCTGCTCCTGGGCAGATGCTGTGTGCGACTGCTGCACCCGATGCTGGCGTCTGTGTTCTTCGTTGTGTGCGATGCTGTGTTGTTGCTCAAATTCCCCTTTAAAAATGTAAACAAAGGCTGGGCACAGTGGGCACGCTGCAACCCCAGAAACTTGGGAAGCAGGAGGACCCCAAGCTGGAGGCCAGCCTCAGCAACTTACTGAGATCCTGTCTCCAAATGAAAAAGGGCTGGGGATATGTAGGTCAGCAGTAGTGTATCAGGGTTAAATCTGTAGTACTAGGCAAAAAGTATCTTTTTTACAGAATTTTTAAAAGTATTTTCTGGGTCTGGAGCGGTGGCTGTGCAGTTACGGCACTTGCCCAGCATGCACAAGTACATGGGTTCAAACCTTAGCACCCACAAACACAACCAAGTGCCAGAGCAATAAAAGCCATGTGAAAAACTAAATAAAAATTGATTCTCTGTCCTCTCTTTAAAGGAAAAAAAAATATGTATATATATATATATATATATATATTTCCCCCCTCCCCAGGGGGCTGGTTACAAAGCTTGCCTTGTATGAATGAGGACCTGGGTTTGAACCCCAGCACTGTGTACACAACAATGTGTCAGAGCAACAAGTCACGTGAGAAACCAAAAGTTGATTCCTTCTCTGTCCCTCTCTCAAAAATTTTTTTTTGGAACTGTTTTCAGGATTTTGATCTTGTGGGATTTCAACATTTGGGACTGTGGCCTTCATGATTATGGCCCAGGCCTGCCCTCAAATGTACTTCTGGGGAGCTGGCCCTGGGCAGGCTAGTTCTGCCACTCTAGGCCTCAGACTATTGGCCCTGATGTCCCTCCAGAGCCCTGTCCCTCCCCAAGTCAAGTAGGCTCTCAGTTATCTTCTGGGTAGGACAGCAGGGGCCACCCACCACTCCAGCTGTCCAGGTCTAGCAGCTGGCCAAGGTGGGCCAGCCAGGGGTGTTGACATGTCATGTTGCTATAGAACCCTGTGAAGGGCCCCAGGGTCTCTGTTCTAAGTGTGACCCCTACTCAGGCATCAGGGCTTCTTGGAGAAATGTGATCCCAAAGGCTGATGTGGGGAAGCGCATTCTGGGCACCTAGTAAAGCTGGGGTCCCTGCAGGGGGAGGATGGTGGCAGCTCTGAGGCCGCAGACGGCCTGAGAGCAGAAGAGGCAGTGGAGAGAGTCCCTTGGCACATCGCTGAGGCTCAGGGCACTACCCTGGGCAACTGCTGGACCACCAGAAGCCTTGTCGTCCTGCCTGGGGTGGGGGCCTGTGTGCACTCCATTCTGCCCTCATCACTTCTGAAGGATTCTGATTTCCCCAAAAATAATTGAGGAAAAAAAAAAGATATGGAGCCCAGGTGCCTGGGCACAGTGGGCGCGAGGCACTTCCTAGTGCCACCACCAGGCGTGGCTGGATGGCTGGAGTGTGGCTCAGTGGCAGTGCACTTGCCCAGGATGTGCCAGGCCCTGGGTTCCACCCCAGCATAGCAGAACAGCTTCAAAGCACTGAGGCCAGCCTGAGAAGATGGCTGCCCCACCTCCTGCAGCCAATCCCCAGCTGCCAGCCACCGTGCCCCCAGTGACATCCAGATGACATCGTGGCCACTGTATTCTCCCTGAGCCCCAGGAGGCTGCACTGGCAGGCCCCATCCCACTGGGTGGGCAGGGAGGAGGCTGGGGCTGTAACCTGCATCTCGCTTTATTCGTTCTATTTGCTGGAGGAGGCGACACCTTCCAAAGCGCCCAGGACCTTGAACCTCACCCCTTGTGTGATACCCCACCGACCCCACGCCGTCCAGGCTGGAGTTAGGGCAGGGAGAAGACTGCGAGGAGACGCTTGGTGCCACTGCCTGTCTGCCATGCGTTGTCCTGCTGTTGGTAACCCCTTTGTCCTCTGTGTCGCCAGGAGGGGTAGGTGTCCCTGTCCATGCTCCGCTGGTGAAGATAGGTCCCCAGGTGGCCTCTCTGGAGCTGTGCTGAGGGTATATGAGGGCCAGAGCCTTGGCTGGCCAGGCAGAAGGGAAAGGCAGGACGCTTGGCCCAGAGCACGCACTGGAGGAGCCCCAGAAGCCATGGCCAGGACAGGGCGTGGCAGATGGCCCACCCAGGTGCACTGTCCAGCACTCTGCACCTGGAGCAGGGTGGGGCCCTTGCCCTCCTCTGGGCAGTGAGCAGGTAGAGGAGGGGACCACCTCAGAGGGCGTAGCCTGCAGGAAGCAGGGACGCTCACAAGGCAGCCGAGGCCCCCTCCTTCCTGGGCAGCACTCCTTCCTCCGAGGCCCCCTCCTCCGAGGACACTGATCCAGGAAGGTCATCGTCTGCCCCTGCGTGCCCATCCCCGTTGCCAACAGCCCTGCCCTGGTCACTCTGCTGCTTCTGCCGCCGGGTCTCCTTGTACCTCAAGGTGATGTCCCTGGGGGGACAGTGGAGGCCAGGTCACCACATGCTCATGCACCAGCCCATAATGCAGGCCCCATGGACCCCCAAATAGCCTCCTCCAGGAGGAGGCCATAGGGCTAAGCCCTGAGAATGTGGGCAGGCCAGTCCACCTACTGGCCAGATCTACTACAGTGATGGACATTAGGGTGGGGATGCCAAAAGCACTCCAGATGACTGGAGGGGCAGACCTGGGCCACCTTTCAGCAAAGAGGAGGGTGACAGACACCTCCCAGGCACCAAACACCAAGACAGCGGAAGCCCCAGGGAATGGCCAACAGGGACACAGCCCCACCCAGCTCACCGCAGGAAGAAGCGCCAGACAGTCCAGGTGAGCACCAGCACAGAGCCGAGTGTCCAGCACTGGGAGATGTAGAACGGCAGGGACAGGGTGAGTGTGTGCGGGTCATACTTCACCACAATGAGCAGCTCGGTGGCCGTGATGGCTGCTGCCAGCCAGGCCTGCTGGCCTAGCTTCTTGTGGGGCTTCCTGTGGAGGAGGCAGCAACAGGCATGAGTCCTGCTGGACCCCACCAGGAGCACCTCCCACCTGCCCTGACCCGTGGGCCTACAGGTCATCCATGAAGTCGTAGATCTCGCGCATGGCCACGCCGCCCACATTCACAAAGAAGACCAGCCGCAGAAGAACCAGGTAGTGCTCGGGGGGCAGCCACAGCACAAACTTCAGGTAGAAGGTGTTCAGCTCTGCCAGCAAGAACTAGGGGACAGGGCAGGGTCGGCCTTCGTGGGGAGCCCTGGATGCACTCCCCCCAGCAGCCCACCTTACCACCAGGATGATGCCGCACACGGCCAGCCAGCGACGCAGGCTGGATGCTGGCTTCCACTCGAAGCGCACCCAGCTGTAGGGTGTGAACTGGAAGGCAATCCTCTTCATCTTGCCCCTGTGGACCAGAGCCAGGGAGCCTGAGGGCCCAGCTCAGGGTGCCACACCCTCCCCGCCCTGGCCCAAGTGCTAGACCTGTGGCCACCAAGCCTGCTCTGTTGCTTTCTCCTGAACCTCAACGTGAAGTGAACAGAGGAGGGCTGGATATGCCTGCCACCTGAGAGGCCAGCTCACCACCCTCCCAAGCAGCATGCAGACAGGCCTGCCCAGTCCCTGCAGCTCCCGAAACGTACTTATAGGTTGGAATGTTCCAGAGACCCTGCCACTTGTACGTCTTCAGGGACAGCCACTCGAGGGTCTTCATCCCACAATAGATGCCCAGCCCATTACAGACCAGCACGTCCATGATCCACTGTGCAGGAACCAGGGGAAAGGTGATGACCCATGCCAGGACTCACCCAGAGGTGGGAATAGGCCTGCCCAGGGCTCTGCACCTACGTAGGTGTCCCACCAGCCCACATGGGACAGGCTCACCCAGGGCCCTGCACCTAGGTGTCCCACCAGCCCACGTGGGACAGGTGGGGCCCCGCACTTACGTGGTCCACCTGCCCACCCGGGTCAGGCCCACCCAGGGACCTGCACCTACCTAGGTGTCCCACCAGCCCACTCAGGACTGGCTCACCCAGGGCCCCGCACCTACGTGGTCCCACCAGCACTCGCTGAAATTGGGCAGCTGGTGCTCCAGGCTGTATTCCAGGAACTCAAACATGACGCTGATGATCATGCACATCCACCAGTCGCGGATCATGAGGGTCTGTAGGAGGCCGGTGCCTGTCAGGCCACGCCCCTCAAGCGCGTGAGCCTCCCAGGTGTATGCTAAACCCACTGCCCTGCTCCCTGGGCCCAGGGAGCATGGCTGATGGGCAGGTGTCCATGTGTTCAGCAGTGAGCCTGGGGGAATCTGGTCCCTCTGTCTACGGTGTGGCCCAGATGCTCCTGGCCGCAGGCAGTGCAGTCCCCTCCCTGAAGCCAGCCTGGGAGGCCAGGCTCCGGGTGTTCTGCAAACCCTCTGTGAGGGCACAGGTTTTGTAGCCAGGACTGCCTCCCCCTCCACTGGTCAATGCTGTGGCCAGAAGCCGCCCAAGCACAGCGAGGACTACGAGTAGGGTGTTGGGTCACACCAGATGGCCACCGTACCTTCAGGTACCAGCCAATGAAGTGGGCAGGAACAAAGCCATCGAGCTTGTCCTGTGGGTGACAGAGAAGATTGTCAGCGCAGACACCCCATGGTGGCAGTAGTGGCCCAAGGCCAGCTCCCACTCAGCCCCTATGACTGACTCTTCCAAGGGCACAAGACCAGGTCTGCATGCATGCTGCTGTGGGTGCATGCAGATTGCACCTGTGACAGACAGCAACTGACCTGCCAGGGTGGCCCCAGACTGGTGGCCTGGGACTGTAGAGGGTACCCTTACCCAGATGTTGTGGAAGGGGTCAGTCTTGTTGTCTGTGTCATAGATGAGGCAGTTCCCCCCGTAGTCCCTCTCTGGCAGTGGGACTCCCAGCCTGGGGTCGACATACTTCAGAAACTGTCGGCCGTCCTGGACTGTCTGCAAGGCCAGCATCCGTCAGTGGGACGTGGGCTAGGTGGGACTGGGGGCAGCATCCCTTAGTGGGATGTGGGCTAGGTGGGACTGGGGCAGTGTCTGTCAGTTGGACATGGGCTAGATGGGTCTGGGGGCAGTGACCCACCACTCAGCTTGCCATGAGAACAGGCAGCCTGGCTCAGCACCCTCCTGCACGAGCTGTGACTGGAGGTATGGGGTCCTGAGCCCCAGTGACCTGGCAGGGGGCAGAGGTGGTCCCATCTCTGTACTTGTGCTCGCCTTGGGGACATAGGACTCCATCCTGGTGCGATGAAGGCAGCACTGTCTGCTGCCTTCCCCACCCTGTCCAGGTCACATGCCCCACACACCACCTGGCTGGGACCGTGTCTCTTTACCTAGCATCAGGACAACAGATGCCGATGGTGGCCAGATACTTTAGCCTCTGAACAAAGCGCGCTTTGGGGACTAAGGAAAGAGGTGGCTTGAAGGTCTAGACGAAGTGACAAAGCGGAGAGCTAGGTAGGTGGCAAAGTAAGAACACACAGGCCCTGGCCACACCCAGGACAGAAGACACATTGGGAGGAGGCAGTCCAATCTGTGAGCCTGGCCTGGGGCTGGCAGCAAGCCATGGCCATGTCATGACTGAGGTCAATGGTGCAAGGCACAGGCGCTGTGGGCTTTGTCCTTCAGCGTGGGCCCCTGTCTCCGGATCAGGGCCACCTGTTCCTGGTGCTGCTCCAGGAGACACTGCACCATAGCCATGTTGTTAAGTTGCATGCCCTGGGAAGCAGTGGGACCAGTGGGTGACGCATGCGAGGCGGAACTCCTGAGACCAGACCCAGGGGCTGCCCTGCAGCCCACGGCCCAAGGTCTCAGGTGTGGCCTGAGGAGGTCTGGACCACAGGGTGCCTGCTCCAACAGGCTGAAGGCAAGATCATGGGCAGTGCTTCAGAGGGCAGTGGCCCCTGAGTCCATGGCCCTCCTTTGGCAGGCAGGGAAGCCGGAGGCTGCAGCGTGCAGTGTTGCAGAGGGAATGCAGGTACCCGTGCACTCACACACACTTCTGCGCTCTGCAGCAGAGGCCTGGACTTGTGACCAGCACACCCACAGAGCCCTGACCGGTCCAGGACCATCCTCCAGGACAGGACCCAGGCCTTGGGGAAGTGGTAAGCTGCAGCAACATCGGGAAGTACTCCAAAACACAAGGCCAGAAAACCGAGATCCTGCAACGGTGGGGTGTCAAGCACTGCAGGGACAGTGGCACAACCAAGTGGTGTCGCGACACACCTGAGTACACAAACACCTCAGTCCATGCTGACGGGGTGGGAGACTGGCAGTCATCTCCCTACACTGGACTCTGCCTGCCAGGGGAGCCTGGGCCCCACATCCTTCCAGAAAGTGCAGTGTGGAGAGTGGAGGCAGCTGCCCTGATGCCCAGGTTGGACAGGCACTCCTAAGGATGTTGGTGCAAATACTGAACAGAGCCTAGGAACCAATTCCAGACTTCAGAGAGGCTCCCACACCCTAGCCAGGTGGGGTTCACTCCAGAATGCAAGGCTAGTAAGAAATAACACTGCTCAATTAAAAAAGGGAAACACCCATGTGATCTTCTCACTCCACCAAACTGCACCTGACAAACTCAGAATTTCGTGGCCAGAAGCCCGTCCACCTATGCAGGCAGCTAGCGGAGCCAAAGCGCAGGGCGTGCTCCAATAGGAAGATGGGCTCCCTGGTAAGCAGCAAGACTGGGAGGCCCAGCCCACAGCTCTAGCCAGGGTGGTCAGCCAGGGCCCGGGAAGGGACAGCACCGCTCTGTGTGCAGGCAGCAGGAGTGGACTCGGGAGACCCTGAGGAGCTAAAGAACATGCCCAGCATCTCACAGCACAAGCAAGCCAATTCCCACACACTCACAATGCGCAAGCCAATGTGAAACCGGACAGGGTCACAGCTGTTGCATTGAAATGAGCAAAATACCTGGGAATACATTTATATTTGTTTTTTTAAAAAAATTATTATTTGCAGTGCTGGGGATTGAACCCAGGGGCTATGAACCACTGAGCCACATCTCCAACCCTTTTGATATTTTACTTTGAGACAGGGTCTCGCTAAGTTGCTTAGGGCCTCACTAAGATGCTGAGGCTGGCTTTGAACTTGCTATCCTCCTGTCTCAGCCTCCTGAGCCACTGAGATAACAGGTGTGCACCACGATACCTTGCCTGGAACACATTTAACAAGAGTGCAAAACTTAATTCTGAAAACTGCAAACGTGGTCAGAACGTGGTTGAAAGACACAAAAAACGACCTAAATAAACGGAAAGAAACCCGTACTTGTGGACTGACTCAAAGATGAATATCATTAAGATGATGATATTGTGAACCTGGTCTATATATAAATTGGATGCGATCCCTAGCAACGTCTCACCTGCTAGGGTGGGGCTGTGGCTCAGTGTTTGCCTGGCATGTATAAGGCTCTGGGTTTGACCTCCAGCACTGCAAAAAAAACAAAACAAAACCCTCCATCTACTGTCTGCAGAGCTGGAAAGGTGGTCCTTGCATTTACTCAAAAATGGATGGAGACACTGGCCATCCTGAAAGGGAGGGATGGATCCCCGCTCAGGCCCCGCTGGAGCTCTGCTGGAGCCTGCAGGCCCTGAGGAGCAGGGGAGGTCTGAGGAGGCTGACAAGCTGATAATGAGTCAATAGTATGGTGTAGTGTGCTGACAGGCCCAGGGCAGAGATTGAGAGGCCAAGGGGACAGAGCAGGGCTTGGCTGAGGTCGCATCACACCTGCTAGGAAGGCCACATGATCCTGCGACTCCACTCTGCACACTCAGGAGAGGGCGTGAGGTGGCGATGGCTTCGCTGTGCTGGAAGCCGCCGGGGACAACTCGAAAGGTTAGGTGCACATGGAAGGGTCAGCCTGTGGGACCAGCAAGCCCTGGGGCGCTTCTGCTGGAGACCGGGACCTGGAAGCCTGGATGCAAGCCTTGGAGCAGCTCAGTCTGCTACCCGATTGGCTGGTGGACAGCTGTGGCCGCCCATGCAGTGGCACACGTTGGCCATGAACTGGTGGTGCTGCCAACACCTGGGGATCTTATGGGGGTGGGCCTTGGGCATGGGGCCTCAGAGGCACTTTGGCATGGTTCCACGTGCACATCATCCTCAGAGACAGACCATCGAGGCAGTGGGCATGTGGGAGACACGAGGAACATGGGACCATAGGGTGTCGGGTGATGCACATAGAACACAGTACTGCAGGCCTGCTGCAGACGATCGATTCTGCCACAACAGACAACCTGGCCACCTGCGGATGCAGCAGAGGGAATATGCCACCAGCTATGCACTTGTGCCCTGACACTGGAGCGTGATAGTAAGACAGGTGCACAGCAGACCACAGGAGCAGATGCGCCGCCCACCTAGCCTCAGAATCTGACTAGCTGCTGCTCACACGTCCCTGCCTGTGCCCACACTCAGGCCCTCTGGAGGCCCCGTGCAGCCTGTGTCCACTTCCACTGCGTCCAGTCTTCCTGCCTGTGAGTGCTCTGGTGGGGCTGGGTGTGCTAAGCCTCCTTTGTCATCTGTCTCCACAGCTTGGTGAACCAAGAAAAGCCACTTACCTGGAAGAGGATGAAGATGAGAAACAGCTCGTAGACCACACTAACGCAGAGCCAAAACCGCCAGTAAGCTGTGGAGACAAGAGGGCAGCGTGTGGGGGCCCGCCCTGGCCTCCCGGGTCTGCAAGAACATGTGTCCCTGCTTGGGCCACAAAGCAAGGGCACACCCATGTGGAGCATAGCATCTTGGAAACATGGAACTTCCCCTCACCGTCTCCCTTCCTGCTCTTAGTCCACCACTGCGTCACAAGACTAGTGACTGCTGGGAGAGGTGGCGGTGACAGAACTAGTGCTGATCTTGCCTGTCTGCAGCAGGTGCTGGGGCAGCTGCATCCCCCTACATACCCTCTTTTAACTCTAGCAGCTGCTTCATCGTGAAAATGGACTTTGGTTAATTCTGCATTTAAGAAGATCCTTGTTTTAGTGGGTCACTGCCGTGGTGCTGAGCAGCTCACCCTGAGGCGCAATCAAAAGTCTTAGGGCCTAGCTGACTGCCCCACTGGGCAGGAGGAGATGGAGGAAACACCCTGGTCCCGGAAGAGCAGGTGGCAGGCAGGCTGCACTCTCCCCACCTGTTGCGGGTGGGAGGAATCTGTGGGGTGGAGAGCTGCAGTAGCTGCCTCAGGGCTGTGGTGAAGCTAACAGGCCCTGAAGGCTGCAGGTGGACCATGCCTTTAGACTGGGGATGTGGCCCAGTGGTTAAGTGCTCCTGAGTTCAACTCTAGGTACCAACGGGAGGCCTGACCCTTGGGCCTCACCAGGTCTGAGGCGACCTTGACTCTTCTGCCACTGTATCACTCAAATTCCCCTTCTCAGGAGGGTACAAATCAGAAACTGGACATCTCTGACTCCTTGCCACCCATTACGTCCACCTCTAAACATCTAGCAGCCCTTCTGCATTCCCACATGTCCCCTGGAATGACTCCTGGCATTGGTAGGTTCCTGATGCCAGTGACCCTGTCCCTTGCTCACACAAACACCAGATCTGAGCAGGAAGAGCACAAGGTCAGCTGTGGTAGTTGGGGACATGTGAGCGCTCAGCTTCTGGAGGGAGCCCCAGCAAGAACCAGGAAGAAGCTGGTAAGTTCAGTGGTAGAGCATGCTTGGCAGGCATGAGGTTCTGGGTTCTAGTCCTGGCACCACAAACAAACAAAGCAGAAAGCCAGGGAGGGAGAGAGGCTTCACTAATGGGCCAGGACTGGTGTCCAAGGGCCAGTTAACGTTTCCAAATACAGTAACTCCTGAACTGATCTGGAACTTGCTTCTGCTGCTCGGAGGAGGCCTGGTGCTAACAGCCACAGCTGCAGAGGCCCAAGCAGCTGCTCCTGCAACCCACCCCAGGGTGGGGAGAAAGGCAGGGCACCCCAGGAGCACTGCCATGTGGTGGGAAGCTCACAAGCTCCTGGGACAGCAGCATGCTCCAGGACAGAGACTTCCCAACGAATAAAGCAAAGCTGGGGAAGACAGGAATCTAGGATACACTGAGCAGCAAGGCCCCGCTCCAAACAAGAACCCAGAGACACCCAAGTGAGGGAGCCAGCGCAGCTCACACTGTTCAAGGAAGCCTGGCGGGCACTTCCAGAAACTTCAAGACCTTGCAGGCAAGATGACCTGCACGCAGGGGAGGCAGAGGCTCACGCTCTGGGACGAGGAGCTGAGGGCCTCCTAAGAGCTGCTCCTGGAGCCAAGGCCAAGTGCTGGGCAGGCTGCTGCCCCTCCAGGGGGTGTGGTGCGACTGAAGGAGGCTGGTCCTTGGCAGCCCTTGCTGTGCCCACTGGCCAGCTCCTGGCTGCACTGCTTTACACTGCATGACTTGACAGCTTTCAAGCCATCGTCTCGCCTTCCTCCGGCTCTGGTTAGCAGTGCCTTCTGAGGGGGACTGGAGAAGCCAGACAGCTAAGCTGCCGGAGAAGCCCAGCAAACCCTAGTTGCCTCCCCTAGCACTTCCCGCCGGGCAGGAGACCTTGGGAAGCAAGGGTAGGCACAAGCAGCCTGTTCTGAGCCTGATCCTTGCTCACATCACAGACTTTTGGGTGGATGTGACCTTTCTGGAGGGCACGTGTCCATCCTTTACCCCGGGAGCTCCATCCCTAGGTTTCTTTGTTTTGTTTTGTTTTGAAAGAGAGAGAGAAAGAGAGGAGAGAGGGAGAGAGAGAATCAATTTTATTTAGTTTTTCATCTGGATTTCATTATTCCAACATTGAGTTGTGTATGTGGTGCTAGGGTTCAAACCCAAGTCCTCACGCATGCCAGGCAAGCGCAACATGGCTGAGCCACTGCTCCAGCCTTAGGATGTCTTTTTTTAAAAACAATCATATAGGTACACACAGGCATGTGCAAAAGTTCACCACTGTCTAATCTGCCACAAAACTAAACCAGCCAGGCATGGTGACCCATCTATAGTCCCAGCTACTCAGTAGGCTGAGGCAGGAGGATCACTCAAACCTGAGGGTTTGAGAATAGCCGGGCAACATAGGGAGACCCCTCTCAGAAGCAAATCAAATCAAAACTAAACAAACTCCACATATAGTATGACTCCAATTTTTGAGTCTACATACACAAATACATCAAAACTTAATTGTGGCTATTTTTGCATTTTGTACAACTGACAGCCTGTTGAGACAAAAGTGTGTGTGTACTGGCTCTGCTGTGGGCTTGGAGGGAAGCCAGCCAACCCTGAGCCCAAAGCTGGCCCTCCTGAGTGGCAGGGCAAGCAGGTGACAGTGCCCTCCAGCTCTTCTCTGGGGCTGGGGCCACGGTGGTCCAGAAACTCGTTAGAACTCAGGGGTGGGGGACGATGGAGCCAGAGAGCACCCAGCAACCACCAAAGTTCCTGGCCTCAGCCATGGACCTGGCCTGTGGGCCTGGGTGCACTGTGGTTTGCAGGAAGCAGGTAGGAAAGCCATGGCCATGGTGAGGAGAGGCCAGGTGGCCTGGTGGCTAAAGGGAGAGGAACGTGTGGGGCTCAGAGCCCCAGGCAGGACAGGACACTCACACCCGGCAGCACAGTCAGGGACCACTCAGGACAGGAGTGCTGCCATGTGCACATGGAGGAAAAGAAGGGCAGTTACCTGGGTGTGGTCTGGAAAAGGGCCCGTCTTTGGCTTGAGTGACTCCAAAACACAAGAAGACCAGAATGCTGGCCACAACACCTCTGCAAAGAAAGAACGAACAGCCTCAGTGTGTGCAGGCTTCCGCCAGGGGCAGGCGGAGGGTGGCAGGGACCTGGACAGCCATGGGCCAGGCTGAGCCTCTGTAGCAGGAGAGCTGGGCTAGCCATGTCCCCACCCGGCAGCTGCTTCTGAGACCCCTTGCCGAGTGTGCTCCACACACTGTGATCAGGGTGCACTGGGGCTCCTGGGAGAGGCCAGGAGGCAGCAGGCCAGGCTCTGGTCCCCTTGGGTAGCCTCTTTCATGAGGCCCAGGTATACAGCATAGGAAGGAGATGGGCCTTGGCAAGACTGTCCAGGACAGACCCCAGCTGGGAGGCCTCTGACCAAGAAGGGGCTGAGGCCTGGGACAGGCAGACAGCTGCTCTGCTTCCCGCTGAGCCACCTTGGCTGAGTGGGCCTCCCGCTCTGGCCCTCCCAAGTGGGGGCTTGAGGGCAGGTCCTGCCAGGTGGCCGGCACAATCCTGCAAGGACCGAGGCGTGTGCACAGCCTGCCTGCTCACAGACTGCAGGAGGCTGGCTGCTCAGGGAGGACAGCAGCTCCTGGCCCAGGCTTGGGGGCCTCTCTAGGGCACACATGAGTTTCTGGATGTCCTCATGCCAAGCCCCCCTCCCATAGCACTGCTGCCAGGATAGGATCAGAGCCCATCGCTGCTCCGGTCAGCAGGGTGGGGCCACATCCCAGCACAGGAACCACAGGCAGAGATGTGGCAAGACCCTGCCAGGCACCAGAAGGGCCATCCCCATCAAGGCATGGCCACCTGCCCTGAGGGGAAGGAGCAGCACATCAGGTGGAAAGTACCCTGAACACCATCCGGTCACTAAAAGGATAGGAGGACCACTGATGGTCACCTCACAAGCTTGTCACACACCACTCTTGGGGCTCTTCCGTGGGGACATGTGTCCCTCCACCATTTATTCATTCCGGCCCTGGGCCTGAACCCAGGAGTGCCCCACCACTGAGCTACATCCCTGGTCCTCCTCACTTTTTACTTTGAGATAGGGTTTCGCTAAATTGCCTGGCTGGCCCTGCACCTGAGATCCTCCTGCCTCAGCCTCCCAGGCTGCACCTGGCTTTCTGATTTATTTAAGCACACATCAGCATGGACCGTGGACGTGCACTTCATGCTCCAGGTTGTGTTCCAAGCCTGCTTTACTGACTTTGTTGCTTCAGTGGCTCCCACTTTGAGCACAAGGGCCTTTTCATCAGCCTCCTGTGTTGCTGACAGGACCTACTACGGGGTGAGGTTTTGGTGTTCGCATTCCTGCTTTCTGGCACAAGTTCTAGGCGCATCTTGGGCACTCCCTGGAGGCTGGTTGTGTACTGGAGGATACCAGAGGCCAATGGGCACGAGTGGTTGCTGAGCTGGGGGAGGTGACTCTACGCTTCAGCTTAAAGACCCACACACGGGTGTTGGGATGCACTGCTGTCCCTGGGCTGGGAGCAGGGCCAGGATCCCTGGAAGATACCAGCATCCATGGACAGGGAGGCCCCTCGTGTGCACAGTGTTTGCAGAGGGCCCGCACCATCCCCCAGGGCAGACCCCATGTCACCAGAGGGTGACAGCGAGAGGAGGCTGCGTGTGCAGAACAGATGTGACTGTTTCCCAAGCGCGATCAGACAGAGGCTGGCTGATCTTCAATGTGCAACCATGGACACAGGAGGCCCAAATGTTAGTCCTCTCTGTCTGTAACCTGGGCTCCTCCTGCCCTGTCACCCTTCTGGGCCTGTCCACATATGCTGTCCTGGCTGTGGCACCCTTGCACAGTGAGCGTGGCCCCCACCCAGTGCTCCAGGCGTCTCAGTGAACCTGGGAGACCCAGCCACTGGCCATAGCCACCTCTTCCCAGGGTCCCCGCTGCCTTACTCAGCCTTCGATCTGCACAACCAGGGTCCACTCTTCTTGCATCAGATTCCTACACGTTCACCACCATAGTACCAGAGAGAGCAGTCTTGCTGCCACAGAAATGTTTGGTGTGGCTACTGAGGCCTCACTAGGTTAGCCCGAGACCATGTACAAAAAGAAAACAGAGGTGGATAGCAGGGCTGGAGCCATGGCTGTGGAGGTGGAGCGCTTGCCTGCCATGCGCAATGACGATGGTTCGAACCCCAGCACCCCGATGAACTGTTGGAGCAACACAGACTGGAGTGTTGGGTCAGCACTTGGAGCACTTGCCTGGCATGTGCAAGGATCTGGGTTTGAAACCTAGAAACACACACACAACTAAGAGGTGGAAAATAAAAATGAGATGAATAAATAAATAAAATTCATTCTATCTCTAAAGTAAAAATGATATAAAAGAGAAAAATGCTCCGTGCTCGGCCAAGTCCTGGCCACCTCTGGGAACCACTGATCCTTCACCAGGGTAAGACATCCCCTGTGGCAGTCGTGCAGCCGCAGCCTCTCCACCTGGCTCCTCCTGGTCTCCAGGGTCTGCTCCATGCAGGCATGATGCTCACATTTATCCCTGCACTGAGGCGTGTGAGCGCTCCCAGCTTCCAGCAACAGTAACTCCCGATGCAGGTTTCCGTGAGGATGCAGGTGTCTGGAGCAACTGGACACACAACCCTGAGTTCTTCAGGAAGCGGCTGAGCTGTCCGCCAACTGCGACGCGCTGAACCTTGCCAGTGCATGGGCTGTCAACTTTGCATTTCAGCCCTTGCAATGGCGGCATGCAGTGGAATCCTCAATTCGCAACTCCCTTGTGACAGGTGACGTGGACCGTCTTTCACATGCCATTTGCCTCGCATGTACTCTCCTTGGTTAGGCGTCTGTTCCTGTCTTTTGCCCTTTTATATTTTATTTTCATTTTGAAATGGAGTCTCCCAATGTTGCCAGGTTGACTGCAAAATCATGGGCTCGTGATCCTCCTGCTACAGCCTCCAGAGTGGCAAGGACTATGTGCAGCCCCCATGCCTGGCTCGCCTGTAACTGTGCCCCTTTTCCTACCTGAACACAAGCCCTACGTCAGATGCCCGTCTGCCAGCACCCACCTGCAGCTTCCTCCATCACTCAGCAGTGCTTCATTTAATGGAGTCCAACCTATCAGCCACTTCTTTCAAATGGTCCACTGATGTCCACCAACAGCTTCATGTCCACTAATAGCTACTAACATCTACTGACACTCCCTGAGGTCCACAGTGGCCTACTGATACAGGCATCTCCAGACCTGGTACACAAGGCACTGCCTCCCTATGATGGCCCATGGGTCCAGGGGTGCTGTCACCCTATGACGTCCTGTAAACCCAGGGACACTGTCTCCCTATGATGTCCCGTGGGCCCAGGGGCACTGTCACCCTACGACATTCTGTAAACACAGGGACGCTGTCATCCTATGACGTCCCGTGGGCCCAGAGGCGTTGTCTCCCTACAATGACCCTTGGGCCCGGGACGCAGTCTCTCTTCGATGTCTCTTGGGCCTGGGGCACCGTCTCTCTACAATGATTCATAGTTGTGTACCTTACACTGGGCTGACCTATAATCCTCTCAGAAAATGTCTGTGAAGTCTGAGCTGTCCTCTGCATGTGGACATCCAGCTGCTGTGGCACCATGGGTACAAGACTGTCCTCTCCATCCTGTGCCTCTGCCGCTCTGCCAAGGACTGTCAGCCTCCTCTGTGGGGTTTGCGCCAGCCTGCACGGTCCTGATTTCCATGCTGGCTGCTGGGAGGTGAGGAAGGAGCACTAAGGCCTCCAGCTCTGCTGCCCCCACATTGACTCTGCTGGGTGCTGTGTGTTATAGATACGGAGAAAGGGGCTGGAGCAGTGGCTCAGAAATTACACCACTTGCCTGGCATGCGTGAGGATCAAAGTTAGAAAACCCAGCGCCATGTACACAATGAATTGTTGGAGCAATGAAAGTCACATGAAAAACAAAATAAAACTGATTCTTTCTCTCTTTCTCACTGTCCCTCTTAAAAAATTTTTTTTGTAAGTGGAATGGAAAATGAGTTAAATGTGAGGGTAAGAGGGCTGGAGCGGTGGCTCAGCGGTTGGGCGCTTGCCTGGCAACCATGAGGACCCGGGTTCAAACCCCAGCACCACGTACACAACTGAGTGTTGGAACAATGAAGGCCATGTGAAAAACTAAATAAAGTTGTTTCTCCCTTTCTCTGTCTCTCTCACTGTCTCTCTCTCTTTAAAAAAAAAAAAAATTAAAAAAAAAATGTGAGGGTAAGAAAACCTGGAATTCCCCCAAGGTTCGCACAGATAAGCGGGCTAAAGCGTTTGCGTGACCAACCCACGATAAAACATCAAACACCGCTGTCCTGCAGGGATGCAGCCAGACACAGAAGACAATGTGAAGTAACCCATTTCAACCAAGCCAGAACTCTCAGTGAGAGAGCCTACTGCCTGGGTCAAGGGCAGGGTCCAAGGCTGCTGGGCCCAGGAAGCACTCCAGGGCTCCATGCAGCAGGGGGCACATGGACAGACCGCGCCCTGTCCAACTCTGCGGGCTGACATTCAATTCTGCATAAGTCGATCCAAGAAGAGAAACAGTTTGTACAGTGGTGCACGTGGGAGAAGATGGGAGCATAACTGAGCCCAGAGCAGGAGGGCAGTCTGGGCCGCAAAGCAAGACCGTGTCTTAAAAGCAAAACCAGAAAGTTCCAAAACCCAACCCAACCCAACCAACAAGACCCCAAAGTGAACTGGTGCAGGGGCTCACACCTACAATGTGCTACTCAAGCGGTGGAGGCAGGAGGGTCCCAATTTAAGCCCAGCCTGGGCAATTCAGTGAGACCCTGTCTCAAAACATACACAGGCTGGAGATGTGGGTTCAATCCCCAATGCCACCAGCACTGAGTGCAAGGCCCTGGGTTCCATGCCCAGTACGGTAAAAGTAAGTGCTGTCTGTACATGAGATCTAGTTGTGAGGACATCGAGAAGCTCTGAGGTGCCATGTGTAGTGACACATGCCTGCACTAGGGATTGAGTCAACTCCATCTCAAAAAATAAAAAATAGTGGCTGGAGCAGTGGCTCGGTGGTTGCAGCACTTGCCTGGCACGCGCAAGGACACGAGCTGGAACCCCAGCACCACGGCACCACGTACACAACAAGTGTCAGAGCAACAAGGGCCACATGGAAAACTAAATAAAATTGATTCTCTCCTTCTGTCTCTCTCACTGTCCCTCTCTATTAAAAAAAAATAAGTGAATAAAAAATAAAAAGGGCTGGGGCTATAGCTCAGTGGCAAAGCAACCTGGGTTCGATCCTCAATGCCAAAAACAAAAACAAGAAACACTCTATATAGTTCAAACACAGCCCTGCAGAGCTGGCTGGGGCAGCACAGTTGCACATCTGGCTGATGTGGGCTCCTGGTGTGTGCACGGGGTGCAGAGTGGTCCTGCAAGAGACATACCCACAGCAGCCTCACTGCGGGCAGCAGCAGGGCCAGGTCAGTGCAGGCTATTGGAGTGATGGGAGTGTCAACAGCTGTGGGCAGGCTCCAGGCAACATCAGCAAGATGACAGCCGGGAAGGGATGAGCTGACAATGTGATGGGTGCCCAGAGTTCCCCAAACCCAGGACGTCAGCCCCTCTGCCCTTTCTCTCAGTGAGCTACTCAGGGCTCCCTGGAGAGGAGGGCCAGGGTTAGAGCCCAGGGGAGGCAGGGGTGGAAGGAGAGGCCCGCCCACAGAACAGAGCTGCTGCCCACCTGAAGCCTGCACATCTCAGCCCCTGGACTCTCTGGGTCTGGGGTGCCCAGTGTTCAGAACAGTAACTAGGCATCAGAGGGCAGAGCTGGGGGCTGTGCAGTTCTGTGACTCACCTGTATCTGGGGATACAGGCTTACTCTTTGGGGAGGAGCACATGTGATACTTGCTGCCCAATGACAGAAGAACCACTTGTCTCTGGCTAACTTCCATAGAGAGGAAACCCCTTCTGTTTTTTTCTTGGTGTTGGGGAATGAACCCAGGGCCTCTGAGCTACATGCCCCCTAGCCCTGGGGAGCACCTCTTGAGGTATGGCCAAATCCTGCACCCGGGGCTCCCTTCCCGCATGCCCAGCAGACGCCACAGGCCCTCCATGCAGATGCTGACAGCTGCAACAGGGAAAGGACCCAGCTCTACTTGGAAATTCCTCTGCAGGACCAGTGCAGAGCCGGGGCCCAGCCCAGAGGCTACCGTGCTCATCTGCAGCCTCCAGCTTGCAGGGCACAGCAAGGCTGCAGGCTGCCTGAGAGGGCACAGGGGTCCCGGCAGGCCTGCAGATGAGCAGAGGGAGGAGCCAGCAGGTCAGAGAGCAGGCCAGAGCCAGCTGCACCTCAGGCCTGGAACAAAGAGGAAGGCCCAGACCAGTCGCCTGGGAGCTGGAGGTGAGGACACAAGGCACCGAGGCCTGCACCACACCATGATGAGCTCCTCTGTGGGCGGCTCTGTAGTGTCCTGGATGGGCAGGCCAGGCGCCGCAGATTCCAGAGCCCACCACACACACGGAAGCAACCAGAATGGCCATGGCTGCCCTAAGCCTGGTGACACCTGGGCCACGCCCACCCACCACCCTAATTCTCCCAGTAGACATAAACTCTCCCGTTTTCAAAAACAACAGGGGCTGGAGTGGTGGCTTGGCGGTTATGGCATTTGACTGGCATGCGCAAGTACGTAAGTTCAAACCCCAGCACCACATACACAACGAAGTCTCAGAGTAATGAAGGCAACATGAAAACCTAAATAAAAATCCTTTCTTTCTGTTTCTCTCTCTCTTAAAAAACAAAAACAGAACAAAACAAAAAAGAACGCTAGCCAAGAGCTGTCACCACGAGCCCCACAAGCCCAGGGCCCCCAACCAGGGCCAACTTGCAGCTTACATGGCCTCTGGCACCTCCCTCTGCCTAGTCTCCTCCACCACATGAGTGAGGCCTGGGCCCTGATGGAAGCAGCACCCTGCACCCAGCCTGGGGCTTCAAGAAGGAGAGGGACAAGAAGGCCCAGCAGAGAGCTGACATGGTGTTGGTGCTGAGCTGGTACATCCTGCATGCTGGAGATTCAGTCTCAGAATCCAAGCCCTTTAGGCCAGGGCAGCCTTGTGATGAGACTGCTTCAGACAGTCCTCAGAAGCAAGGTCATAGGTGGTTACTAGATGTCTGCTCAGTGTCTCAAAGTTGTTTAAATATTTTAAAATGTTAGTGTCAACACCTTGCAGAACTGCGCAGCTGGGAGAGCACATTGCCAGTGCTGCAGGTTACTCAGGAGGTGACATGTACCCTGGGTCCTAGTGGCCAATCCCTGGGCAAGAAGAACCACTGAGCTCCAAGGGTAGCCATGGAGCCAGGTGCCTCGGAATACCCGCCAGGACGCAGGACAGCAAGGCACCAGGCCTCCATGCACACGCCTACCTCTTGGTGTTGTAGGCTGTGTCCTGGGGCGTCTCCTCCAGCAGAGTCACGTAGCCCAGTGCACAGGTGAGAATGAACAGCACAGTCAAGGTGTGGGCGCGCCTGAAACCCAGACACACAGTGTGAGTGCATCGCCCGCAGGCTGTGCTCCTGTGAGGTGCAGCCAGGCCTCCCTGCACAGGAGATGGTGGCCTTCACACCCCGCGACTGAGTCCCTGGTTGGCCCACATCTGCTGGGTTCTGAAGTGCACGGAAATATGGTCCCATTACTAACATGAGTTAAAATGAAAACCTGGACGCCTTCTCCCCCAGTCTTAGAAGTGACCTCTGCCCTCTGCTTCTTTACCATGACTCTCTACTGACATAAGGCTCTTCTGTGGTCTGTAAGGGGATGAGCAGCCCAGGCCAAGCTGACCCCGATCAACCTCCACACATTCTCCTGAAGGCACAAAGATCACCTGAACGACATGACTCTGCTCTGGTAAGTGGCACCCTGTCCTTCCAGCAGTCATTGAGTGCTTGGCCTTGGGGAAAAGGATGCAGGAACAAGAAGGACCTATCCCTGTCCTGTCCAAGGTGGGGTTAGGGTTAGGGACCGCAGGAAGGGCACCAGCAGCATGGACCTGCAGCAGGGCAGCTTCAGAACCGCTAGGTCAATGCTGCTGGACAGCGAGAGCCATCTCCCCCACATTTGTATTGGTGCATTACAGCTGTGCACACTGATGGAGCTGCTGTTACACATATACACACGCACACAAGGCAACAGTGCTCCCCACCCCTCTGTCCTTGCCTTTACTCTTCGCCCTTTGATTTTCATGAGATCTGCCCTTTTCTTTTTCCTATCTTACACACGTGAGAAAACCTACACCCCTGAATTTCTGAGTCTGACTTACTTCTCTTAGCACAATGTTCTCAAGTTCCATCCACTCTGCTGCAAATCACACAATCTCTCTTTTCTTTATACTGATTAAACTCTACCTTGTACCCATGCACATTTTCCTTATCCATTCATCTGCAGACAGACACCTGGGCTGGCTCCACAGCATGACTCCTGTGGACCCTGCTGCTGTGAATATGAGACTCACTGCAGTAAGAGACTTTGATTTTTCAGGGTAAGCACCTGTTTTTTTTGCTCTTTGTCTTGTATATAAAACGTGTGCATCCACAAATACGTGGAGCAACAGATTGCAGAGGCCTTCTCACCCTCCCAGGTTGCCAGGTCTGCCTGGACAAGAGCTGCCACACATCCTGGAATTTAGTCACCCTCAAGGGGGAGGATGTGGGGACAGCTGACTCCTTGCCACTTCTCTCCAGAGATAAGCGTGCTTGTTATGTGAATGGATAGGAAGGGGGGCTCTCCAGACCAATCAGGAGAACACCGAGGCATTGCCAAGAAAGGCCAGGGCCACCTGGGTCCTCCAAGAGGCTCCAAGCTGTGACACCTCCTGGCCTGCTGGCCAGCAAGACAAAAAAGGCATTAGCTGGCTAGGCATGCTTCCCAGATGGCTGAGAGGCATCTAAGTCTAGCCACATGCTCCTGAAGGGTTAAAGAGCTACTGAAGGTGTGCTCATGGCAGCAGGGTCACTGAGAAGGTTCACTAGAGGCACCAAGTTCTAGGACACATGGCCTCCCTGGTGGGAGCTGGTCAGGAGCGGTGGGACTCCAGTGGGCTCACCATCAGTGACAGGTGGCAAAGCTCACAAGAGCTGCTCTGGGGTGGCGGCTGGCAAGTCGTCTTCCAGGCAATGTTCAGACACAAGCTGACCTGTCGTTCCCCAAGAAGTTCCCTCTTGGAGGGAACCATGAATGGCAGAGAAGGCAGTGCCCTGCCACCTTGGACCCAAACTAAAGGCTCTATGGTTGCCAAGAAGTCACCAAGACCAAATCTCTGCACATGGTGCCATCACTGGTCCAAAGAAGTGCAACTGTTTTTGAAACTGAGAACAAGGTTTGGGTCATACAGAAGTTCCTTTTGGTAATTTGGAACCTAAAGTCATTCCACAAATATGCAAGATTATTCTTTATCTATGTTAACTTTTTGTAGTGTTATTAAAATTCTGTAAAACATCATCTAGAGATATAGCTCAAAGGTACCACTTGCCTAGCACAGAGTAGAGTCTGGGTTCTATCCCAGCACTGCAAAAAGAAATAAAAATTCTCTGAGGGAGGGCTGGGGCAGTGGCTTGCATGCATGAAACTCTAGGTTTGATGCCCACATCGCAAGAAAAAAAAACAAAACACCTCTAAAGTAAGGGGCTGGAGTGGTAGCTCAGCAGTTATGGGGCATGCCTTGCATGTGCGAGTACGCGGGTTCAAACCCTAGCACCACGTATACAACGAAGTGTCTGAGCAACGAGGGCCACGTGAAAAACTAAATAAAATTGCTTCTCTCTCTCACCAACCCTCTCTCTTTAAAAAAATAAATAAATAAAAATTAAAAATAAAAAACACAGGCACAATTGGATTCTATAAAATAAATAAATAAATAAATAAAGTCAGGTGCAGTGACCCACACCTGCAATCTCACAAATCTGGAGGCTGGGGCAGGAGGATACCAAATTCAAGGCTAGCCTGGGCAACTTAGTGAGACCTTGTCTCAAAACGAAAACTAAAAAGGACTAAAGATGTAGGTCAGTGGTAAAGTGCTCTGGGTTCAATCCCTAGCACAAAACACAAAAAAACATGGCAATATAAGAGTCTCTAAAATCCTAGCACAGCGTTGCTGAGGACAGCTCTGCAGGCAGCATCCCTACCAGCCAATTCCCCCATCCCCAGGGTCAGCAAGAACCTGCCCAGGCTCCTGTACACACACAGGGCTGATGGGAAGCAGACTACCCATGCAGGAGACTCACACAGGAGGTACCTGAAGCCAGCCACCCCTGCATGCCCTCTTGTAAAGCCTTCTGACTCCCAGCCTCCTCACAGGTAAACTGCTGCCACCAGCACCTGCACTCCAAGGTCCACTGGTCTGCACTTCCAGAGACCAGACCTGCCTTTCTTGGAGTTACTGAAGCCACCCTGGCCCTGGGAGGGGTGTGCTCTAGTTCCAGGACTATGCCAGAGGTTAAGCTCCTGTATTCTCCACTGTATTGGCAGTACTGGCACCCAGCAGAGATCCCCAAAATACGCTCTGGTTGAATGGCCAGATGAACACACAACTGCGGAACATGGAGAGCAGGCCAGACATCTTCTCCAGGACTGGTGGCCCCAGTGGTCACCAGCTGGAGGTGCAATGCCTCCCTCCTGTCCTGGGGGCATGCAGGAACTGATGCAAAGGCCTGATGTCTAAAGTTGGACTGCTGCGGGGAACTGGCTCTAGGGCCACATTCTTAATTACTGAGGCACCCTAGCACTTCTCTCCCTCCTGATGGCTCCGAGGCTACCACAGTGGCCAACCCCCTGCAGAAGCCACCCGCAGCCCAGGGAAGGTGCTAACATAAGGTCCAGCTGCAGGAGCACTCCTTCACCTGCTTCTCGCAAGGGTATCTCTCAGCTGTCACTCCCACTTGCTAGCTGGAGACAGAAACGGCATACCACAGGGCCCCTCAGAGGTCCCTATCTGGGTGGTGGCACCTTACCCTGAAGAGGCCATCTCCCTGATCAGATGTGCACTCCAACAAGGCCCAGGTCAGTTCTGGAGCTGTAGCCATACAGTATCCTTTCCAAAAGGCTGTGCTTCTGTCTCTGTCCCACCTGTACCCTTGGACCACCCCAGAACTCACTATTCCACTGGAAATATTCCTCTCATGAATCGTACTTTCGGTCTACGAATTTTTTTTTTTGAAGAGAGAAGGACAGAGAGAGAGAGAGAGAATGAATTTTTATTGAGTTTTTCACATGGCCTTCGTTGCACTGACATGCATGGGTTGCTCGGGTTTGAACCCATGTACTTGTGCATGCCTGGCAAGCGCAGTAACCACCGAGCCACCGCTCCAGCCCCCGGAGCATGAATTTGTATTTCTCACAAAGTAGGAAAGAAGGGATAGCCCAAGCTCATGGAATCACATTGATACTTGCCTGCCAGGCTAGTGTCCTCAGCCCTGCAACAGAGAGGGGGCAATTCCTGCTACAGCTAGGGCCCCCATCTGGGTACAGACGGAGGGAACAGCCTGACCCCTGACTCACTTTACCAGCAGAGGCACTGAAATGAGCTGCCAGCCTTTGCTCCTTGGAGCTGAGCAAACCCTGGCACACACACTTGCCATGCTCCTTAAGCCAATCCACGCTGCTGCCACGAGGAGAAGCAGGATCACTCTGGCCGTTGGCCAGGGCCTCCAAGCCTGCCCAGCAGAGTGTAAACGCCAGAAGCATGTCTTTGTGAACTGGCTTGGAGGCCAGGGAAAGCCTTGGCAGGCAGAGGCCGGCAGACCAGCCTCTGACCTAGCCTGACCTGACCAGATCTACCCGGCAGAAGGTCTCACCTAGGATCTGACCAACCTGGCCAGCAGTCATAAGACCCCAACCCCAACCCCACCCTAGCCATGTCAGGTCCCATCCACCAGGGGTACATCCTCCACAACCCTGGCGGCAAACCTCGACCTCCCACTCAGTGGGGAAGGAGTGCACCGGCCCTGCCGACTCTGACCCCCACAGACCCAGGCCGGGTGCACCCTCCCCCACCCTGGCCGTGGACCTCGACCCCCTCACCCAGTGGGGCAGAGTGCACCGCCCCGCCTCCCCAGCCCCTAACCCCAACCCCCACCGACCCTGGCAGGAGTGCACGGGCTCCGCCGACCCCGACCCCACCGACCCCGTAGGGGGTGCAGCCGCACCGCTGACCCCGACCCCCGCCGACTCAGGCAGGGTGCAGCCGCCCCGCCGACTTCGACTCCCAC